>PVJO010001621.1:0-86312 GCA_004026905.1 Hystrix cristata
TCTACTTTCATCTTCTCTTCTTCATCTCCCTCCACTCCTTCCCCTTTCCCTTCCCCTTTCCCCTTCCCCCATCACTTCTTCATCTTTCTCCTCCTTCTCCCCCCTTCATCTTCTTCCAGATACCATATTTAGAAAACATGGGATACTTGTCTTTCTGAGTCAGGATTATGTCACTTTATATGATAATCTTAAATTCCATCCATTTTCCTGCAGAGGATATAATTTTGTTCTTCTTCATGACTGAATAGCACTCCAACCTTTCATTTTTAATATAATTAGGAGTATATCTAAAATAATGAAACTATAACATAGTGAATATATAAACCATTAGCTTAGTCACTTATTATCATTATTAAATTTTATATATATACATAATTGTATGTGCTACACTTTTATATGACTGATGGCACAGCAGGTTTATTTACACCAGCATGACCACAAACGTGAATATTGCATTACGCTATGATGTTGTGATGGTTATAACATCACTAGGCAATGGAAAAATTTCAGTTTCTTACAATCTTATAGGACCACTACAGTATACATGCTCTGTTGTTAACTAATGAGTCATTATATGGCAGGAGGCTTGCACAGTTTGGGTAAAGATATGGCAGTGTAACTATAGAGAGCAGCCATAGTAGGAGATTTTGCCAATATGCTGAGGACAGCAGAGCAGAAAAAGCAGAAAGAGCCTGAGTCCTTGATGTCATCAGGGCACTAACTCAACTCTGGCACTACTCATCTCTTTTCTTTTGTAATAATGTGTCGGGGTAGACTAAATTTCTGTAAAAATATTACATTCCCTAAATTCAGCATCGTAAGGTAATCATCTATGCCTTACTCATGCGATGCTCCTACACAGACGCTCCTGTCAACAGGGATAGTTCTTTCCCATGAAGTCATTTGGAACCTGGGATTCTTCTTCTTGTCGTTTCGTTTTCTCCTTTGATCATCACTGGAAAAAGAAAGCATATGGGACATGTACAGAGGAGGTTTTCATGGACTAGCTCAGAAAGTGCATGTCACTTCCACCCATACTCCATTGAGGAGAAAAATTTATAGACAACTTTCTCTACATGCAAGAGAGACTGGAATATATGATCTATTTGTGAACTAGAGATGAGGAAATTTTTGGTAGAAAGTTAGTGATCTCTGTTACAGAAAATAAATATCTTTGTTTTTAAGACACTTTTATTCTTTTCTGTTACTCAAAGCCCAAGTATCCAAATAGATAGAGTGAAGCAAGAGAAACAGAAGAGAGAAGGGTACAGAGGACAAGAGGTGTATGGGCCTCTTTGGATCTGGGGAAGATTTTTGTCTCTGGGGAGGAAACTTTATATGTAAATCAGGAGTGGAAGAGGGGTGCAAAGCCAATGTTTAAAGAAATAAATGCCAGATCTGCTGGCAGGCGAAGTTAAGTAGATTATAAAGAAAGGGGGGATTTAATGAGTGTTGCCCTATTCCATCCTTGGAACTTGTTTTAGTGTTTAAGAGAACTCAGTTTTAGTGTTTAAGCCAAGAAACACTTTGACATACATTGAAAGTTACTTTAACTGTTTTACTGTCTCTTGAACCCTGATGTTGGCCTGAGACTGAGTTTCTGTGTTCACAGAATTACACCTAAGGCACCCACTAGACTGTGTAGCTCTTTGAGAGTGGTGAGGTCAAGGTAATGGAACTTGGAGAGAACAAAGGCATAGACAACATTATAATACTTTCAGAGAGACCTAATAAAGATCTCTTTCGAGATCTTTCAAGTGATTTTCACTGTCTGGACTGGCTTAGAAAGAGGCAACAACCATCTGACAAAGTAGGGATGGTTAATCATTGTTATTCTAGCATGTATTATGACAGGATCTAGGCTTATGGGTAAATCCAGATTCTCCCACATGGACCGAGGAGGTCTAATAAGTCTCCTGGCCTCTTAAAGTGATCTTGATCACCTTCCTTCTGTCCTCTATCATCTGTTCAAAATACTAAACTTTTAGCTTTTCAAAAATGGTGCTCTTTAGAGGTGCTTTTCCAAAATTGTGCTCTTTAAAGGTGCTTTTTCACCTTTGTGCTTTTGCAAACATACCTCATTTTTCCTGGCACATTTTTCCTATTCCCCATTTTTATTGAAGTTCCTTTTTCCCCAAACACACTCATTTTGCCTGGTTAACCTTGAATTATCTTTTAGACGAAGAATTATAATTTTAGTTCTTCAGGAAAGCCTACTCTGCTCTTCCTGATCTGGATCAGGTTCCTCCCCTACATGTCTTTATAGTAAATTCTCTAGCACAATAGCTCCTGTCACATGGTGTGACAAGCCTCTGGTGATCAACACCCCCTCCACGGTACTGAAGCTGATACCGAACGGATGTATTATAAAGACTTGTTAATAGAATGAATGAAGACACGGAGGTCGGTACGGACCTGAGATAGTAGCAAAGTGGCTTTGGGTCAGAGTGCGGAAAGGAGAGGAGCGCGGGACAGCCTGGTTCTGGAGGGCGCCGAGTGTCTGGCAATCGCAGGACATCAGTAACACAACCTGAGTAGCTAAATTCTGCCTTCTGATCCAGTGGCCATTCTGAGCTTCAGCAGGGTTTGCAGTGGAGTGGAAAATAGAAAGACCCGAATAATTTAAAATAAGACAAAGTGAAGTTTAAGTGATTGTCATTAGGGTCTACCTTGTATATGCACAGCACTCTCACCGAAATTGCAAATTGGATCTTGAGGAAAGAAAGGTGAGTCTGGTACTCACACAGGGGTAACCGGGAATCCTAGATGGGAAAGTGCTCTGAGAAATGATGCTGTTACTATTTAGATTTAATCCTGTATTTGTCAAGAGGCCCTCCTGCAAAATGGACTGTGCGTACTGCGTGTAATCTGAGAGTAAACCTTTTTTATCTCCATATTTCTTTTTAGGTGTAAGGCCTCAGTGTGTTTGCTTCAGTCTTGGACAGAGAAGGTATTCAGTTTGAATGTTTTGAAAGAATGAATGAATGGATTGAACGAATAGAGGCCTGTATGTTGAATGGAGGCAGGAGATGTGGAGGACATGAAGATTTCTTGCTTATCAAAGTACTAGGTGATATTATTAATATAATGCATCTTCTCATTACAATTCTGAAATTGGTGAGAGGCCTATTTACTCCATGGGCAGTTTCACCTTTTGCTAGCTGCATGACTTTAGGTTCAATGAGTCTTCTGTTAACTTAAGTCCCCTCAGTAGAAAGGGGAATAAAAATGCATATTTTATGAGGGTGCTTGAGAATTAAATAAGATGTATAAAGTACTTGGCAACGATGGGCACCCAATTAGTGTTATTTCTCTTTCTCAATCAATATTTCTGGGTTAAATAAAGGTAGATTTCTGGACATTGACTTATAAGAGTACTCTGGCATGGCCTAGATATGATGATGCAGTTATACAATTTTTTGTTTAGTTCTTGTGAGAAAGTGTCACCCAAGGAATTCCCTGAATCAACAGTGCGGGATATTTCATATAAGAGATTTCATGGCCTGAAGAACCAGGATCATGAAGTCCAGCCATAGTAGCTGTAATCCAGAAAGAGGCAGATGAAGAGAGAAATTCCTAGGGAAGGCGGCACCTGTGACCCTGGCGACCTTCTGGGTGGTCATCCTGAGTGGTCCAGTCCTCTGAAACTAGAGACTCCTCCTTGGAGAAAGCCCTGCAGTCCCAGGACGAAGGTGGGATGAAGGTCGAGGTGTAGGCATCCAAAAGCAGAGTAATCCTGGATGTACGTGTGCATTTTTGCAGCAATGTGTTTGTCCCCCGAAGGGCTGCTTGAACCGTGTCTGGCAGGGGTAGATAGGGTTGGTTTCTCATTAAGTGAATCTTCTCTATTGTCCAGCATATTTCTCTGCATTGTCTTGCAATTGCAAAATCGGGAATGACTAAACATGCAAAAGTGAATCATAGGTAAGAGTGGTGGTTCAGAAACGACAAAATGGGCTGCAGGTGGGATGCAGTTTAAACTGGAATGTAAATGGTAGCAAGGCTTCATTTGCTTTTTTTTTCTTCCCTCAACTCCCAACCCTCATGTAGAAAGAGAGGCTAAAGGCAATGTGGGAAGCAACATGTATTCCCCTCACACAGGCATGTGAAGGACAGAATCAAAATCACATGATTGGGAGGGGAGAAAAGGAATAAAAACTCAGGTGAGGGCTGAGGGCTGAAATGGGTGTCCATGAGTTCTGTTGCTAAAGCCTGGATTGCATTGTCCTGTCTTTGAGGCTGCAAAAGACAGCCAAGGTCCAGAATAAAACAGGAGAGTGATGTGATATGGAAAATGGCACGTTTTTGGCTTCTGGTTACAAAGCAAATCATACCAAAGCTGCCTTTCCAGGGAAAGATCGAATGATCATATGCTGCCCTGGCAGTCATGACACATCAGTTAGTTGGGATACAACAAACCACCACAGACGCAGAGGCTCACACAAGTGCTTATCCTGTCTGTGAGTCTGAGGACCAAAGGGTTGAAACTGTGCTTGCCTGGCAGCTCTACTTCAGGTTGTTGGTGTTGCTGGGCTTTGTATTTTCACTGCATATTGGTGTAGGGTCTTTTTCATGTGTATTCATTTGGGGGTCTGGCCTAGTTAGGCAGCAGCCACTGGGGCAAATTTTCTCATGTTGAAGACATAAATGCAAAAAGAAAAAGGAAACCCGTGGTACTGTGAAGGTCTAGCCTGGAATCTGCACACTGCTGCTCCCTCCTGTGTTTTATGGTTGGCCATTCACATGAGCATGACCAATAAGAAGAGGGAGGGCAAGTGCATTGTGCTCTGAGGGGAAGAACTGCCCAGTGAGATGGCAAAAGGTGTGAATACCAGGCTGATAAGAAATGGTTCCGTTAATTTAATCTAGAACGATTAGCATGGTCTCCAAATTTTTCATCTCATGCTTTTAGAAGTGAGTTGGTAGGGAGAATGAACAGGGCTACTAAACTGGCCCCTGGAATGAGAACTCAAGTTTCATTTCTTTTGGATGATTTGCTTTGAAAAGCAACTTATTTCAGGAAGGGACCATGTGCAAATCCCTCCTACTTTGTAGGGTTGCACGATAGACAAACTGAATTGCCAGTTTTTGTTACTTGGTTTAAAATTGTTCCAATGAGGAGTCGTTATTGCTCACTACAGGGGCATGGCTTATCATAAAGTCTGACAGGCATCAGTAAGTGGGCCGATGGGATGCAGTTCAGGCCCTCTCACAGCACAGCTGTTTGACAGCAGTTGGTGACAAAAGATGTTTCCATTTAGTGGGCTTTATTTCCCATTTTATGAATACAGGTAGGTGCAATGAGAGAGAAAGCCTCAGCTGCTTGATTAAATTATTTGGAGATTTATTTATTTATTTGTTTATATGTGTTTTTGGAGGGGGCAGAATCTCTCTATGTTGCCCAGGTTGGTAACCAACTTACAATCCTTCTGCCTCAGGTCCACAGTACCTGGAATTATAGCTGTCCACAAGTGCACCTAGCTAAACATTTATTTTTAAAAGTATCTTTATGATTATATTCTCTATGCTTGACTTATTGTCTTGATTTGCCAGTTTTAAAAGCACAAATTCGTTTCCTGTAGTTCTTTGAAGATGACCAATTTTTCATCATTATTAATTTATGGAATACCCTGTTCTTTCAATCCTGGCTACTAAAGAAACCCAGGAAACCGCTGTTCCCTGTTTGCTTTTTCCTGGGCAACGTAGAACCGCTTTTTCTTTCGGTCACCAGCCAATTTTCCCCTGGAGTAGATCCTCCATACATCTACTTGTTTTCTGTGGTAATGTCAGTCTGTGTTAGCAATGGCCTGATGTTTTAGGGACTTCTAAATGATGGGCCACCTAAAAATGCAACATTTTATAATTCCATAAATGGAACATCTAAGTATTTTTTTCAGAGTGATTAAACTCAGTGACTAATCCATTATTGAGGTAATTACTTTTGAATTTGCTGAAATGTTAGAGCTCAGCTGGTGTGACACTAGAAAAAAATCAACTGCTTGCAAGCATCAGAGGCAAAGGGGTTAAACTGAGAACGACAACAGCAAAAGGCTCTGCTCGGGATAATGGGCCTGAAAGTGTCTGATGTCTTTCTCAGAACTTACTGGGTGTTCCAGCAGTTAATGTACTAAACCCAGGTTTCTCCCTGGTACGCCTCTCAACTTTTAAGGATAATCACACAGAAAACTTCCCCTCCATCGTGACTGAAAATCGCAAGGTATGAGCTTGAAATTCGAGTCACTTCCTCTATCTAAATTCCCTGTTTTCATCTGTAAAAAAGAGCTTTGTAGGAAGCTATCTCTGAGATCATCTTCTTCACTAAAACTGTGTGATGCTCAAAAGGTCAGGTTAGGGAGGTCCTACTTAAAAACACAAAGACCAAGAAAACAGTTGGAGCTTGAGTGGAGTTGAGTGATGGTGAAGGGAATCTCCAGTTGGTCCTATGCTGAGCAAAGATGGATTTCAAACCGTTAGGCAGCATTTCACAAACTGTAGCTGCGTGACCTATAAGATATTTTGGAGGCTCACTCCGCCAAAACGTTTTCTCTGCCCTCCCTGTCCAGCCCTCTCCTCTCATCTCCTCCCCTCTTCTTCCCTTCCCCCCTGTCCCCTCTCATCCTTCCCTCTCCTGTTCTTTTCCCTTCTCCTTTTCTCTTTCTTTCTTTTGGCTGAATCCATAGTAGGGAGACGGCTCTGTTGCTTTTCATTGTTGTTGGTTTTAATTTGAATGTTAAAATGTTTTAATTTGGAATAATTTTAGTTTTACAGAAAAATCACAAATACCAGAGAGAATTCCCATATACCTTACAACCTGTTTCACTTTGTCAGCACCTTAGGTTACTGTGGTATGTTTGTCAAAACTAAGAGGGCAATCTTGCATATTACAGCAGACTTTATTTGGGTTTCACTTGTTTTCCCATTAACTCCCCACTTCTATCACAGCATCTAATTTAGTTTAGCACACTGCATTTAGTTTTCCCGTCTCCTTACTCTCCATTGGTCTGTGACAGTTTATGAGGTGTTCCTTGTTTTTTTTTTACTTTTATTGTCTTGAGGTGTGTTCTCCAGGAATCCTGTGAGATGCTCCTAGTCTGGATTTTTCTGGTGTTTTGTCTCATGATTAGATTGAGGTAGTGTTTGTTTATTTATTTATTTTGAAAGAACACACAGAAGTGAAGTGCCGTTCTGTCAAATCATATCAGTGGGCACATGATATTCATTACAGTTTAGAAAGTGAAGTTTCAACTGACACACCATGACTCAGAGTACTATGCCACTCTGTCCAACCCAGCTCTCTGCACCTAGAAAACATTTGATAAATCTTATTTAATTACTAACCATTAAAAGTTACTAATTTCAAATTCTGGTTGTTTCTGTAGACTTGGCATTGTAACGCTGAACACATTACTCTGGGATTCTGAAAAGGATCAATATTAGCAGAGTATTTATTTTTATTTGGACAGGCTAACAATTTCTCTGTCTGTCAAACTGTATTTCTGTGACACCATAGAGAAAAATGTACTGGTTCCTTAAATACTTGCCTTGTGTATACATGATCTAGACGGGCTTGATCATTTACATCAGCTGCCTGGGGAATGTCCAAGTTTCAAGTTGTTTTCATGGTCCTATTACAGGGAGTTCATAGCATGTCTCTTTAGGCAGTTCTGGCTCCTGGAAGCCAAGTAACTTCATGTAACCTCCCTTAGGAAAGCAATTTAAAGTTTGGTAGCATTTAGGTAATGGACCCAGTTCAGTACTGTAATACATGTCCTATAAATGCTAATGAAGATTCAAAATAGAATTTGGAGGCAAAGGAGAGAGTGAAGTCAGAGATGACTTTAAGATCTCAACCCTAGGTCATTGTGGTTTTTTTCTTCATGGAAGATTATCTAGATAATTTAAGGTTTGGTTATTTGCAAGGTTTTGGTTATTTTTATTTTAAAGAACATTATGGTTTCAGAAAAAATGGAAATAGTTATTATTAGCCCAATGAATTCATTATTTAAAATATTAATGAGTTAAATAGAAAGGTTTATTTTGTTTCATTGCATTGTTGGAAGATGCAACCAAAAACAACAGACCGAAAAGCAAGGGGGTGATTAATCACTTTGTTTAGGATGAATGTTCCATCTCGAAGTTGAAATATATTGGCATGTTGGGCTCAGGAAGGAACACAAATACAGAGGTAGATACTAGTTTGATGCTATTCTATTTCTTACATTATTAGGTGGTGGGTTCACAAGCATATGTAAAAATAATTACACACATTATTTTAACACATAAAAGGTCCTTGAGCAGATCAATGATAATCTTGTTTCATGAGCCATAGATTATGTTTAAACTAATTTTCAACTAATAGGAAAGGAGCGAGGGAGAGGGGGAAGGAGGAAGAGAAGGAAATGGAAAGAGAGAAGGAAGGAGGGATAGAGAGAGTAAGAGAGAGAGACAGAGTGAGAAAGGATATGAATACATCTATTGTGTCTTAAAGGTATGGAAGCTGATAAATACATATAAATTTATTTGATAGTTTGTACTTAAGAAGATAGATTGTACAGAAAATAACATTAAAAAGCATAGATAATAGTATATTTTTTCAAGCTACTCATTAATTTATATTGTCATTTTCATTTCTGCATGTAATCGCTTAGAGAACCAGTGATACACCAAAACTTGAGACATGAATTTTTCAAACTTCTGACTTCTACTGCTTCTTGGCTGTGATCCTGAACACATGCCCTAAACTCTCTGTAAATTAATTGCTTTATTTGAAACGGAGACTGTAGACTTTGTCTTTCAGGTAAGAAATGAAGGTAATATATGCATAGGGCCTGGGGCACAGCATGTGCTAAGCAAATATTAAGAGTTATTGTTTTTAGTGCATTATTGCAACAGATTACTTAGCTGGACTTTCTGGAAGCTCTATGACTAGAAATAAGAACAAAATGTTGAGGATAGAGAGGTTTGAAATAATACAAGTAGGGCTACTAACCTTATAATCCAAAGGAAACTGAAAAGAATTGGAGGTTTGGTTTTCCTTCTAGGGTTTTTCAAGCTGGGCAGCCAAAACATTCTGCTAATCTTCTGCATTACCAGAGATCCCTATACTGGTCAAGAGGTATTCAGTCGATTACTGATCTAGCAAATATCTACTGGGCAATGATTGTGAGAAAGGTTCTGTATTTGGTGCCTGGGTTCCAGCAGGAATAAATCAAACACAAAAATAATTGAAGGACTAGGATAGGGGCAAAGGAAATTTCAACTTTTAAAGTTATCTTTAGGCAGGTGAGGGATTCTGTAGCTTTTCTCTGTGGAATGAGAAAGCGACATGTCTTTCTTTGCCGGTACAGAAGAGGTGGGAGCTGGAGAATACTTCATAAATTTTGGGGTGCCTTCAAAAGGGACAGTGGATTATAGGTCTGGTTAAGTTGAGTACAAAAGTTGAACTGTCCTATCATGAAGCTTGTAGTAACTGAAAGTGATCATAAAATTATGAGTTGTTGGAAGTTGCTATAAGATAGGAAACTAACTGAGGAAAATATACAACATTACACCTCTTGGTTCAGTAAGCCGATGATCATTGTTCTCAGCAACATAATTATTACTGTTGCCATCCTTATCATTATCATTTTCAAGACCGTTAAATTCAAATCTGGGCCATCTCTTACCAAGTCAATGATAATGCGAGGTTTGGGGAAAGCCAAAGTAAAACCGTTGCTTGGGAATATATGTTTGGCAGTTGTACACGAAGATACCCCTCTTTTCCCACTCAGATCTCCTTTTATTTAGCTCGCCGAGCAGAGTTTTCGGGTTGCTATAGCCATCTCCAGTAGCAATCTCCTTCTACATTTCAGGCTTTTTGGAGAACACACCCGCAGGGGGTTAGCCAGAGTGTTAAGGCTTTCCATGCAGCTGGGGTAGCTTCTCTTCTTTAGTGAACACACAGAGGAGTAAAGAAATAAAAATTCTATCGTATATGAAGAAAGGATTAAAAATCTTCAGTGAATGCCTTTTTTTTCAAACAAGGTATGTTTGGGTCTTGTACCACTACCCCCAGGGATTTTTAAATTGGGAAATAAAGACGCGGAAACGCGATGGTCAGCACTGGGTCAGCACCCAGCAGCTGCCTCTTAGGTGGCTTGACAGAGTCTGAGGGGCTCCTTCGTTGGGTTTGTCAGAGAAGACATTCTCAGTAGACTCAGAGATGGGTGTGAGAGGTGGGCGCTTCAGCATGAAGTGTTTCTGCCTCACTTTTAGAATTGTGGGGCCTGCATCTTTTGCTGAGAACTATTGGATTCAGGTACCATATCTGGGTCTTCTGGTTTCTTATTTGAGCATCTTAAGCAGGAAAAAAAATCCCTGTCATTGCCAAAGGTTTATCATATTTGCCTGGAGAGTTTTTAATGGATTCTGGGATTACATTAAAAGTAATTTGGATGGCTTCCAAAAATTAAAGAGAAAGAGATAAAGTGAGAGGTGATGAGAGAGAGAGAGAGAAGGAGAGAGGGAGGAAAGGGGAGAGACAGAGAGAGAGAGTCAGGATTTGCAAGTAAAGTTCTCTGTTATTTGCTAGTGTAGCAGAACATGGGTTCTTGTTCTTGGGAATGCCTCTGTTCAAGTCCAACTCTACAGAGTTGACACCATCAACTTTGTATAAAAGCTATATAATGAATGAACACCGACTGCCTGAACAATCAAAAATAAATGCAACTTCCAATTTAAAAACTCCAGCATTTTCCAAACTTTTTGATCTCTCAACACCTTTATAATTTTGAAAATTATGGTACACCCTAAAGCAATTTTGCGTATCTGACATATAGATCTCTACATCTATTATAACAGAAATTAAAATTGAAAAAAGATTTATCAGTTTATTTTTATAATAACAATAATAACACCATTATATGTTAATATACATAACATATTTTTACTTAAAAAAAATCCTTTTTATCCCCCCCAAAGAAAAGCTATTGAGAAGAGTGACATTGTTAACATTTTATGAATCTTTTTAACATCGGGTTTAACAGAAGCTAGATGAAATTGAATACTCTCTTCTGCATTCAGTTAACTGTGATACGTTGTTTGGTTTAAGTGTATCAAAAATATCTGGCCTCATACAAATCATAAATTGGCCAAGACAGCGACTCTGTGGAATTTCTATAAAAGCACACTGAGGCTGACGTGAACTCATTGGATGGTAGGGGGCTGGATCTAACTAAAGGAAACAGATATAACTTGAGAAATTACAAGAACTAAAACTGTGAAAAGTTGGGGTGAAGCTTTAACTCTTCCGCTAGGAAATTTGGTGGGCAGCGTCATTTTTTCACAAGAAACATTTCAGTATAATATATGTGTGGTCCTCCCTGGACAGGAGGAGTGGGTTAGCTGAACTTACAAAAGAACTTCTTTTTCTAATTACTATGCTTTTGACTTCCTTTTGACTGATTCTTTTAATTTGCCTTTTTTTTTCAGTTTCATAGCAGACACCATCATTATCCCCGTATTGTATCCCTCAGTCTACCCTGCGTCCTTTCACCTTCTAACTCCCCCTTTTTTTCCTAATGTATTTCTCTGGTCTCAAAACTTGCTTTGCATACCTCCTAGGTGGCCGGAAACTCTGTGGCCTTCATTTTCCACCAACTCTCTCTCAGTTACTGGGGGGGGGTGAAGGTGGTATCTAAATTCTATATCCCTTCCACCCCTCTGGTGGGATAACTGAAGAATGTGTCCTGCTCTAACTCCTACAGTTCCTCAGTGACTTTGTTCCAGTGGCTCAAAGATAACTGGATTGGTGTTGAAGCATTTGCTGGTTTTTCTTCCCATCTTACTTCCCCACTCCACTAAGGGTGTTTGCTGAGATCACCTCCCCTACAAAATATTTGCGCTTGAATCTGTCATAGGAATGTATGACTCGACTCGTGTCTCTAAGAGAATGCCAACTACAATGGGCTTTCATAAATCCCCAATTTAACCTCTATTGAAGTGAAAACAAATCAAGGAGGGGAGACTTATTAGAAAAAAAAAATAAGAGATAGATGCAAAGAGAAAGGGGTAAAAATGGGATGGAAGGGAATAATATAGCATATAAAATGATTCTAATTAGTAATATTCTGGCAAGTAAATGTTCTCTCGTTGTCAAAGCCCTAGAGTGACAGAAGAAACGTGGTCTGTAGGTCCCTGGAAAGAAAGACTTTCAAGGAGAATGGTCCTCTATATGGACATGTGCACCAGCCCCGTAACACTGTGATCTGAGATGAACCCTCATTTGCCCAAGATTCAGATAGCCCATCACTATTATGCAACAGTGCAGCCGAGAAGGGGCAATATTTTATCAAGCCAATCACCTGGGGATGCTTGGAGGACGATTCATGAATGCACCTCTCTGTAAAGCAATGTATTCACTATTTGGGCAAACACTAAGCATCGTGTTTTGAATTTTTGAGGTCAGTTTTAAATAAATACTCAGAGTCTAAAAAAATGCCCATTTTGTTGCCAGACTGAGATTATAGTTCTTATTTCTGTTATTCTTTGCTTTTGGGAAAACTTGTGAATTAAATGGAATATATAAATGAGTTTGAGGAAAGTTGGGATATTTTTGCAAACTCCTATTACTTACTGAACTAAGAATGGAGGGAGAGAAGGGTTTGAGAAGATCGAGAGAATGGGATGGGTAGGAGCAGGAAAATAGGGATTAATATTGATTAGAACGCTGAAGCTTTGGTGGAGGGCTTTGCTTAGCACTCTTTACTGTGAAGTAATAGGAATCCACTGAATAGTTTTGCTTTTTGTGTTTTTTAAATTTTTATTAGTATATGTTTGCAGTACATAATGATTACATTCCTCATGGGGAGTTTATACATGTACACTGAATATTTTTAAGCAAAGGAATGATGCAAATGGTGAACGGAGACTCTCCAAAGCTTTTGTTTTTGTTGTCCTACCATGATTTCTCTATCATCAGATACATTACATATGAATGATTATATAGGAGAGATTATATAAGAACAGTTATATAGGATAGGTTAGAGTGAATCATATGAGATCAGGTTTGCCCATTTTTGTAGGTCAGAGCATTCAAATACTGGAAATTGCTTGTGATTTTATCAAATGTATTCTAAGTAATGTACCTACAACCAATTTGAAACTTCTGGTTTTGGAACGGAATCTAGGCTGTCTTTCTGCGAATTGACAGTTGCCGAGTCCTGTTGGAAGATGGGCAACACCCTGGGGAGGAACGCCCGAGAATGAACCCTTTCCCTTCCGTGCCCCCAGTACGGTGTCGCTGGCTTTCAGACTAACCTCAGAAGACTCTTGCTGGGTTGGCTGGTTTCCCAAGCCAGCTTCTCAGGGGGAGGAAATGTCTGCCTGTGCTGCCGTCTTCAACTTCTCTGGGATGGGAAGGGCAGCTGGCAACTTCAGAGGATTGCTGCTGTCCTGTGGAGTCTCTGAGAGATGTCAACAGCGTTCTCCCTGCAGTCACATGACCAGATGGCCTGTGGTGAGCCACTGCGAGAAGGGTTGGGACTGATCTGTCAGACTCTACGGAAGTGAGAGAAAAGGCAGGGAGAGGACATTTGCCTCTGTGGAAATCTCCCGTAGAGAAAAGGAGGAGTGCTGAATTACCCACATCCCCAGCAAGAAACATAGTCTGTTGAAACGCATTTATTTTTTGTTCCATAGATTTATGTATATGAAAAAAAAACCCATAAACATGTGTACAACATAACCTGGATTATAAAAACTAAAATTGCCTGTAGTCAGTGGTTGAGCAATGACTTAGAAAAATCATTACACTTTTGGATTAGTTTGTTAGCCGTATAACTATGTTCCTCTCCTTCTTTCTGATTTCAATTATTTTAATCAGCAAAATGACCCAGTCAGATAGCTTAGTTGTTAGTGATGTTGGGGTTTGGGTAGAAGCTCTTTCTCAGGACCTGACAGCTCTGGAAACTCCTCATTTTTTTTTATTTTATACTCCTTTATTCATTTGGAGAAGCTGCAGTCCTTTGATGAAGCCCTCCTCTGTCCTGTTCATGGTTCACCTTAGACACAGCTCCAGATTTCTTCATGTTTCCAAGAGCTTCTATCAAATTGTTTACGTAAAATTCAATATTTCACCTCCTTCAGTGCAGACATGTCATCGTTGGTGGTAAAAACCCAGAAAGTAAGTGTCCGTTAATGAAACGCATTTCCTCTTTATTTCCAATTTTTCTGAGAGCATCTTGATAGATATGGTTAGAGTTGGTATTTGAATGTAATGGCCTGAAAATAGGACTTCAGACAAAAATAAATGAGATTGATGGAAATACATTGTCTGTGCACAAAATCCGAGACATCTGGTGGATTTCTATTGCCCATTTTTCCACTTGAGGAGAAAGATTAGTTTCTGCTGCTTTCTCTGAGTGCAGCAGAGGGAAGGTTGTGGTTTGGGTTGAGAAAGCACTCTTATTATCCGCCCCTATTTTTAGAATTTTTAGACGCCTAACTTATTGACTTGAGTTTATAATTTAGGCCTGCAACCTTTAGGAAAGAGTGAGCTTTCCCCCCTCAAATTTCTCATGCATGATTTTAACCCAGAGGAGATTCTTTCTGGAAGTTTAGCAAAATCTGCCTTATCATCACAGTTATAAAGCTATTCAAAAAGAAAAGAGTGATGCTTTATCTATTATAACCTGACATACTCCTTCAATTTATTTTGCCCAAAATCATTTTTAAAAATCCTTGGTATATACAGAAAAGAGCTGGAGAAAGTCTGAATTTTACAGAGTTAGCACTCATTCATCCAGTACAGAATTTTTGATGTCTGTGCTCTACATCAAGGGCATATGCGTATTGGGGTGTATGGTGGATGGCAGAGACACTCCATGAAACACTGCAAGGAGGGCGATCTGGAGCAAACTCTGTCACCGTGGTAGATGTTAGTGATCTCACAGAGTAGCATCACACACACTCCTGCTGTTTTGCTTGATAAGGGCTCGCTGCGGCTGGAATGTTTGCATCACCCTAGAATTCGTATGTTGAAAACTAATTCCCAATGTTGGTTTTGAGATGTGGGATTTTGGGGGTTGACTAGGTCGTCAGTGCTCCACTCTCATAAATGGGATTAGTGCTCTTAATCAAGAGGCCTGAAAGATCTTGTTTGTCCCTGTTGCCTTGTGAAAACACATAGAAAACTCTCTCTATGAGGAATAGGCCCTCACCAAGCACCAAATTTACTGTGCCTTGATCATCTACTTCCCAGTCTCTGGAACTGTTAGCAGCACACTTCAGTCATTTATAAATCACCTGGTCTGCCGGATTTTGGCAGAGTGGACTGAACAGACTTAGGACAGAGCTGAAACCTGCGCCCTTCTCCAGGGACTTGTCCTCTGCCACGACAGCTACACTTCCAGAAAATGCCTGGGAGGTTATACCCTCTTTCCCAGGAGTGTCCTCAGCTGATGCTTGACTAAGATGGGGCACAAAGCCTGACCCCATTGCCTCAAGGGGAGACAACTCCACTGTGCCACTCATGCTCCAAAGTTGTGAATTTAGGCTGAGACTAGACTTCATCTGAGGTTGTATTTTTGCTCAGCTATTTCACTCTCTGCATCGTGCTTCTCCCATTGCTTCATGATTAGTTTTCTCCTCGGTATGCTAAACCATTCATTCACACAAGAACCCCCATTTTAGGTTCTGCATCTAGGGAATCTGATCTAAGACTAATATTTATTTTGATAATTAATCATGGCTTAGTTCTTAATGTAATGCACATTCATTGTTGAAAACAAGAAAATCCAAATAGAATAAAAGGACAAAATAAATAACTCCAGACTCCTGTTGACCTTCTATAGTTTATTCAGAAATATAACTGCTACACTGATGGTACCTAATGGACTATATCTCCCATGTATCTGTCCTTATTTAGTTATTGCTCATATTGTCTTTTGCTTCAATTATTTGACTTATTTTTTATCAATGGGCTCCTAGCAAATATTATGCAAGCAGAAACTTGGTAAGATGTTGAACAACTGCGTTTGTCTAGCTTTTATGTTCCTGATACTCTGGCATTTGGGGGCTTGACCCTAGAGAGACTGTCCATCCCGTGACTAATTTCTAGTGGTAGCAAATGGATCCCCTTTGGTCGTGTTGTTTTATAGATATGCCAAACCGTCCACGGCCTACACTTGCAATTGTCTCCTTTATTTAACTCTCTTTTATCAAGCCAATACTCCCTCTGCCCTCAGTTACTCCAGCCAGCTACCAGGCAACTACCATCTACCTCTATAACCTAGAGACCTCTGAACATACTCGCACGCTCCGATCCTGGATTTACTCAGCATGTGAGCCCTGCCTCATCCATTCCTTTCCATGAAAACCCCAAATAAAGGCATTGGGCCACATTCTCCCTACTCTTTCGTTGGCCTCTTGACCAACCTGGCGCTTTTCCTCATGCCCCCGCACCATGTGCTGTGTCTCCTGTTTCTAGCGGCATGTGAATAGGAACTTCTATGTTCAGTCACTTTCTTGATTGAGTTCCTTTAGATACCAGATTAAAACAAATCCCAAGTACATTTTCTTACAATACTTCCAATTTAAAGCAAGTTCTATGCATAAAGAAATCCGGGTAACACAAACAGTGAGACCCTGGAAGGTAAGAAGTCTTCTTGGAGGTTCAGGTTCGACCACCAGCTAAGAGCCCACCTGAGAGCTGCTGCCCAGATAACCTGAGCCGTACTACGTGGGACAGAGCCTCACAGGAGAGCCCCGCCAACCCACAGAATCGGGAGAGATAACCTCATTGTTGTTTTAAAATACTGAGTTTTGGTGTATGTATGTATGTATGTAGTGTGCAAGGGTCCTTATGATGCTATCTTTCATTCTACCTGCATGTAAACTTCCCTCCCCACTCTTCTATCAAGCTAGAGAAGGAAAGCTGCTAATTGTATTAATCCAGTTCTGTGGCATTCGTGGCTCTGATCCTGGCTTATGGGTCAGGTCACTGTAATTAAATGGTCAAGACCAGGTAGTCCACCTTCACTGATACTCCTTATTCCATGCAGTGAGATCAATACCAATTCAGATCTCTCTCCCCTTCTCTTCTCTCCCCTCCCCTCCGTTCCTCTCTCGTTCTCTCCATCCTTCTGTCTTCCCTCACTCCCTCCTTCCACACCGGGGCAGAATCTCTGCTTTTGGTTTTAACAGGAAGGAAGAGGCTGGAAGAGGCCCTGGTACTTTTAACTGAGAGCTATTTTTAAGAACATCTCAGGCACTTGTTTCTCTAACAAACGGGGTCACTGTTCACTATTTGGATTCATTCCTTGCATGGTCTCAGTTCAGATTTAAGCAGTGTATGTGTTTGGCCATTTTCTATCATCTCCACAATCACTGGCATTTTTAATTTTATCATTTTTGTGAGAAAGATATCATCTCAGTGTCTTCATTTCTGTTTTTGACCATAAACGGGATACTTTCCCTTGGACTTGACTTTTTGTGAAATATCTTGACTTCTATATGATCATGTAACTATAAAAACACATCTAACTGGCTACTGGTTTTATAAATTATGGAAGAAATTTATGGGCACATCTTATTTGTCCTGATTGAAAGGGGAAAACACAAGTCCAAGTGTACTTGTTGAACACACATTTACCTTGATGATAGAAATCCAATGTAAATAAGCCCCAGTTTCAACACTTGAGTTCTGTAGTGTAGGAAGGAAAGAAAATGATTGATCTTATTTAAAATAAAAAAAAAACAAATAAATAAAAAGCACTGGCTATGTATCTCAGGGTGACTACCTTGGGTTCAATCCTCAGTACAAAAATAAGCATGTAGATAAGTAAATACACATGATTTTATTGTGGTACAAAGATTAACAGGAGTCCAATCCTCTTAAAAATTCAGCATACAATACATTATTGCTAAGCCAACACCAGGCTGTATGGCTATCTAATGTCTAGAGCTCGCTCATTGGCCTACTTGACCACACCTGACTGCCCACTGATTACTAACCCTGCTTTCCTCCTCTCTCCAGAATGTTGTTCTTGTAAGTTCAGCTTTGATGCACAACTTGATCAGAGTTTAATAAATGACTTTCTAACTGCTTGGAGAAGTGTCAGACCTAGTGAATGCTGAGAAAAACATTGTAGTGGTCCAAAACCTGGTGCAAGAGCATCTGGAGCACCCAAGATGTTTTGCTTTTTTCTTACGTAGTGCACCTGGGGTGTTTGACTCAGCTCTTAACGCCTAAGCCTTTGGCTCCATGTAGGAAGAGAGTTTCTGGTGGGCTCTGTAATATACATGGTAGAACATATTTTTTCCTTCAAGACCTACCTGCATTAAGGAGCTGACAAGAAGAGGCTGTCTTGAGCAAAACTTCTGAGTCGTTCTCCTTTCTCTTGCTTCCCTTTAATTTATCTCTCTCCTTAACCTTCTGGATGGCGTTATTTTTGGCCTTGTGTTTGCAGAATGAACAAGAGAACATCTCTGGAGGCCAGCAGTCATCTTCTGTTTTGTGCAGACAAGCACTGATTGCATATTTGAACATTGCTCACATGAGACATTTGCTTCTGATTTTAATCATAAAGCCTGCGGTGATCAGAGCCACTCCACAAAAGTAAATTTAATTCAGATTGTCCTTCAAATAAACATCATGGCACTCCAAGTAGTTATGCTTTAGATAAAAGCATTTTGACAAAAGACCCATCTTTCTTCTCTTCTGCTTCTTCTGCTCTTTGTGTTCAAGAAATAGGAATACTATACAGCAACCAACCTATGCGGAGTTAATTTTCTAATGTATCACCAAGATTACTTTTGTGAGTAACCTTGATGTTTATGACATATATTTCAAATTCTGATTAACTCCAAGATCTCTGATTTGAGGCTAATAATTCTTTATGATCCTTATATCAGTGAATTTATTTAAATCTCCTTGTTTTTAGCTCATTAATTTTTTGGTAATGAATTTGTTACATTTCCACTTTTGTCTTTTAGTATGGTTTGGTATTTCTTTTATTTGTGCTCTAACAACTTCTTTTGTTTCTCATTTTTAAGAACCTTTTCATTCTTAACAAAGAGGAAGTTGCTTCTTTGCTTTCATTACTTCTCTTTCTTCTGAAGTGCAGTATACTCCTTGCCAAATAAATGTGAGTTCTGGGGATTGCTTGACAACATTTAAAAAAGTTTTTTTATTAGTACATGTTTGCATTACATAATGTTTACATTCCTTGTGTAGAGTTGATACATATGCATAATACATTTTAATTCCTTTTTTCATTCCTTTTCTCTCCCCTCTGCTCCTTCTCCCTCTAGCTCATGGACAACTTTCTTGAAAGCTCTTTCCAGCCAATTAGGAAGTCTTTCTTAGACCCAGCTTTATACTTCCCTTCCTCATATTTAATATGAGGATCTCAAAAACGAACTTCAGAACTTACTTTTTTTTCCAGCTCTGCTTGAGCAGAGTATGTTTTTTGGTTCATTTGACTGGATAAAGCAACTCAAATGCAACAATTTTTGAAGACTCTTTAAGGCTGTCAAGCAGTCTCCCATATTTTCAGTTCAAAGAAAAATCTTACATCTGGTTTCTGAAAGCAGTTCACAACAGTTCTTAAAAAGATTGGCTTTACTAGTCAAAAGGGAAAGAATGTATCAGAAACAAGGTTAAGAATAAGGGAAAAGTCCCAGATATTGTTCTTTAGCCCCAATAAACTGGTAGGCATGAGCTTGCTCAGGTTCACTCTCTTGGTGTTGCCCTCTTGTTGGTGAACCTCCAGGAAAACAGAGGACAAGGCCCAGAGGAGGTGGCCATACCTGTGGCTCTGTGGCAAGAGGCTGCTGTCCTCTGCAGACATTGTACAACTATTTCACTCTCCTCCCAACTCTGCATTTCCAAGTTTCAGGTTTTCAGAGTGATCTGCTAGGAAGGATAAATGCTAAAGATAAGCAAATTGTCCCTTAAAGAATCACAAGAGAGCTTGTAATAACCTTTACTACTATTATGTTTGATTCACTAGATGTTCAGTCCTGAATTTATTAAGCCCATTGCATCTATTGATTCGTGTAATAAACCCATACACAAATGCTAGAAGACTAGAGAGTATTATTATTCTTACTTTATAGATGAGGACACTGAGAATTATTAAGGTTAATGAATCACTTGGCCAAAGATCTATGACCAATTATTAGAGCCAGAATTTAAATTTAGGTCAGACTAACTTCAAACTGTACATTCTTAATCATTGTATAGATATAATGATAAGAATTCAGGATCATGGACTTTTGCAATTGGAAGAGAACTTTACCCATCTTATTTTACAAGTGGGAGATAAAAGACCTCCTTGAATTCCAGTGAGGACCTTTATCTGGGTTGTAGGTTGCTGACCTGTAGTTTCATCCTCATAAAGAAAACAAACCAGCAGGCCAGTGCTCTGACTTCCTCTTATAATGGGCTGAAAATCACTGGCTTACTCAGGAGATTTCTATCCTCATGACCCAATTACCTCCCAAAGGCCCTACCTCCTAGGATCAACACATTGGTGACTAGATTTCAGCGTACGAGTTTTTGAGGGATGCAAATGTTTAGTCCATTAAAAAATCCTCTCACAATATGGCACTTTGGTTTTCTAAACTCAGTATAATATATCACTTTAGTCTGCTGTATGTAATATGACATAGCAATGGGGGTGATTATCTTATCACCTCTATCATCCTCTTGGCTAGAAACAAATCACACATTCCATCTGCAATGAGAACATAACACATTTGCAGTCACATTAGAATTCTGCCTTCCCCAGGAGAACAAATTTAGAGAGGATGGATGTAGTAGGTGATGTCAAACTGAAAGTGACACATGTCTATGCAAGTGTGGGTTCAGGAATCACTCTGTGTCATGGGGTGCGGCCCTGGTGGCACATTAGAATCATGTGAGGAACTTTAAATGAGCAGCCTCGCCCTTGGGCATCTGCAGTAAGACCCAAACATCACAAATTTGAAAGTGATTCAAGTATAGATGGGCTTAAGAAAAATTGGTATGTTGCTGCTACATTATTTTGTGAATGAGGGAATAGAAACCCAGGTAGGTTGTAACTTCTTGAAGAACATGATCCAGCTAAGTGGCAGAGGTGGGATGAGACCTTCATTTCCTGGAGAAGGCTCTACCTTCCCAGAACTGCAAACACATATGCTACTTGTCAGGCTTGTCCAATTTGTTATGTAATCCTTTAAGGGCAAAGAAATCCCAAAGTTGAAGGCAGATTTGACCAAGAGCAGGTCAAATTCTCTCTGTTGTTGTGTAGATAACTTGGTTCCAAAGTGTATTTCCCAAATTGAATTTACTATTACCAACCTCAAGAGTGAAAACATAAATAAAAGTCACTTATTTTTGGAAAGTTGGTATATAAACAATTCCTGGTGTTTAGGGGAAGGTATTTCCCATTTGATTTAAACTATATGATACCAGATGCTTATGTTAAAATATTATTCATTTTTGACATGGATGAAATAGGAATATGGCTGAGTTATTTAGAAAGGTAGATGAGAAGCACTAAAGTCACTCTACTACAGCAATACATGCAAATAGCAGCAGTGGCTGTCAAGGAGCAGACTGTATGTCCATCAGCAGATGAATGTTCAAAGGAAATGTGCACACGTACACAGTGGAGTACTACTGAGTCTTCAAGAAGGGTGACTTTGAGGCAGTTGTAGGAAAATGGATAGATCTTAAAACCCTAATGCTAAGTGAAATAAATTAAAAGGTTAATGTCACATGGTATACCTAATTTGAGAGACTTCAGGAATAAATCATTTAAAGAGTTAAATAAAGAGGCATGTTAAGCAACAGGGAGATAGTTGGGAGACAGTCTCAGTAGAGATGGGAAGGGAATCTGGGGAGGGAGGGAAAGGAGTGAGGGATAATAGGGGAAATAAAAATGATGGAGATGTGATATGTGTATGTATCAAATCCCAAGCTTAATTAAATCATAATGCATTGCAAACGTGTACTAATAAAAATAAAGAAATCAATGAAAATAAAGGTAGATGAGCTTTTCTAGAAAGATATAAACCTGAAAGCACGAACTATACTCCCCAATAGGCGGATGGGGCCTCATCTAATGATCAGCGGAGAAAGCCTTTTTCTGGGCCTGTTATTTTAATGAGTTCATTCTATCCTCTCAGCCATTTGCTCGGTCTACACCAGCATGGAGCCTTGTCATTCAATCCTAATGTGCTCTGAGTTCAAGGAGTAAGGGTCCAGCTGGTAGAGAAAGAAATGGATCTTTACAAAAGCAGGACCTTGTCATATTCCACAGTTCTCCACTTGATTTAGACAGCCTGTGTCTCCACTTCGGAAGGACAGTTGAGCCAGAGAAGCCCTGGACATGAGATTCTCCTGGCCTCCAGCTTTGTCAGGGATAATCTTGAGAAACTTCCCCTTTACTTGACCAATAAAATCTTTTTTTGTGTTGTAATAAGCCTAAGGGAAGCCACTGCGAGTCTGACAGTAACATCGAATTATTCCAGCCCGGGGCTGGAGAAGGACCTGACCTGGGTCCTTTGTCCTTTATTTACCAGACTACAGTGATCCCACAATGAAGACTGGTTATCTATTCAAAACAGAAAGTCCTGGGGATGTGACTATGTTTCTAAGATGAACACAATCAAATTGATTTTAATCTAAAATGAGGAAGACTACGTTAACTTGTTTTGACTTGTTAAGCTGAAATACGTCTGCAATTTCTGTAGAGTCCTAAATATACAATTAAATACCCTATAATCATGATAATCACTATGGAAAGATTGTATGAGTTCCTAGGAGCTTAAAGGCTATAATAATTAATGCCGCTGAAATTTATTCAGGGCTTTTTAAAAAATGGCCATGTGCTCTCTTTTTTGTTAAAAATAATAGTTACTGGTTATGAGCAATGCTGTTCTAACTCTAAAGAGACATGCAGTAACCACTGCCTGCGTCTAAGAAACCAGTTTATATAACCGGCTCTGTGGAATGATCTTGAGCAAAAGACACTGGAAGATCAGAAGACTGAGCAATTGCACACACTCTGTATTCTTTCTCCTAACAGCCATTGTCCTTGTTTCACCTTAGGGGCTGTGAAATGCAAAAGACTGGGAGAGAATAATGTACCATTCTCCTGCCTTTCGGTTGTCTCATACATTCTGAAAGGTGGAGGAAAGTCTAATGAGATTCAGCAGTGTTCTAGGAAGGAATATTCGTAACTTTTTGATATTAGTGATAGTTTAATAATAATAACAATAAAACCATATATTAAAATAGTACAATGTTTAAATAATAAATGCTGCTGGATAAATTTTAACGACTGTTGATATGGTGATGGTGATGAAAGTAGCAATGAGGAAAATAACTTCTTTGTATTTCAGGTACTGTAACTCTGTAGACATTCGTAGCCGTTTTGCGTTGTTTTTGTTTGTTTTTCTGAAGCATTTTCAATTCATAACTTCTTCCATTTTTCAGTTCAGCCCTTTCTTGACCCAGAATTTCTTGCCCCCAATATTTAAGAACATTATGTTAATCCTTTTCATCTTTTTCGTCTATATTTTTAAATTTTTTAATTAGTATGTATCCGTGATATATAGTAAATATATTCATCACGGAGAATTTGTATATATACATACTGCATCTTGATACTTTCTACTTCTCCTTCCCCTTTTCTCCCTTTTATCTCCAGATCCCTTTTGTCTAACTAACCGTTTGTCACCTGCTAAGACCCCCTAAAGGCATCAAGTACTGCTTTGAAAATATTTGCAAGGTTCTTTGACTTTGAACCTCAACATCAGGTTTCTGTCTTTTGACTCCTCAAGTGGGAGTCCAAGGCTGTGACTCTCGTGGCCTTTGGTGCTGTACAGAATTCCCACCCCGTGCAACGCTGTGTCCTTGTGATGATCTGACTTCCATTTGCAATTCCATGGCAGTTCTAAGCCACAGAAATAGAGGACAGTAAGGCAGATGAGGTCGTTCTTCCAATTTCCAAGTCTAAGAGTCTGTCATCTCCCTATGCCTTAGGGATCCAGAAGGACCCTTCATCAACAACCAAGGGTTCCATTCTGGAAAGAATATGCATTCACAACTGTCCACATTACATGCTCTTTGCAAAGTCTAGGCACTCCCCTCTAGGTAACCTCAATCACCCTTTCTTCTGGATACTATAGTTGCTAACACAACTCCAACCATATTATTTTTTTAAAATTTTATTTTAATGGTACATTTCAGATGTACATAGTGATAATATTCATCATAGGGAATTTGTACCTGTACATGGTATATATTAAAAGCTTTGTTTCCATTTTTTCCTTTCGTTTCTTATTTCTTTTGTTCCTCTATTCCTTTCCCCCTCCCCCTCCATTGTTCCCTTTCCCATTTGGACATTTTCTTCCCCTTCCCAATATAATACATTTTAGTCTTTATTTACACTTTCAGTTTCTCACACCAGAGAAATTGTGCGGTATTTAAACATGTGTGTCTGATTTATTTCACTTAAGAGTATGGTCTCAAGATGCATCCATTTACCTAGAAATAGCTCAAGCTTATCGTTCTTTATGGCAGAGTAGTACTCCGTTGAATAAAACCCCCACATTTTCTTTATCCATTCCTCAGCTGATGGGCATTTGGGCTGTTTCCAAGATTTAGCTATTACAAACTGTGCCACTATAAACATGGGTGTGCATATATTGCTGTGGTATGATGCTTTTAATTCTTTGGGTAGATACCAAGAAGGGGAATAGCTGGGTCAAATGGAATCTCTAGTCCTCGTTCCCTGAGGAATCTCCACACTGATTTCCATAGCGGTTGCACCAGTCTACATTCCCACCAACAGTGGAGAAGGGTTCCTTTTTCTCCACAGCCCCTCCAGCATTTGTTATTGACTGATTTGTTGATAATAGCCATTCTTTGTGGAGTGAGGTGAAATCTCAGGGTTGTTTTAATTTGAATCTCTCAATTGACCAGTGATCCAACCATATTATTTTTTATCCTTGTATTCTGCTTCTTATTTTTGACAATAGCTTTCTCTTTTTCTCACCTTATTGATGCTTCTAACATTTTAATGGAGTTTCTAACACCTTTTATTCGTTTTTATCCATTACTCACACAAGCATTAATTGAATGGATCCTACTTGCCACATGTAGAATCAGTTATGGAAGGAATTGAGATAAACGGTATGGTTCCAGACACAAAAGTTTACAGTCCAGTGGTAGAGGACAGTTTGACAAATGCTGTGGAAACACTGCAGAAAAACACCCTGTGGCAGAAAGAAATATATCAGGGAAGGCTCTCTAAAGAGGCACTGTCAGAGCTGATGCTATGAACAGCCAAGACAGAGGATGTATGATTGTTGCTGACCTGGAGAGATCCTCATTTTTTCACCTTTTCTTTTACGAGATGGCACATGAACTACTGTACAAGTTCAGTGGGAAATAGTCACCCTGGAAGTGACTACACTACGCCTGATGTATTAGTCAGTTTTCCATTGCTGGGACAAAATACTGACATCTGCAACTTAAAGGAAAAGAGATTTATTTTGGTTCACAGTTTCAGAGGTTTTAGTCCATGGTCTGCTGGCTCTGAGGTAGAAACATCATGGTAGGAGGTATGACAGAAGTTAAGGGGGACAGTGCCAGAGAGGAAGGGGCCAGGGACCAGATATAGTCCTCAAGGTCACATCCCCACAACCTACCCAGACATACCCAGTAGTGTGTTCTCTTGAGCCAATCAAATTGGCAATCAAGATTAACTATGACACCTGGGTAACTATGAAAACTCTTAAGTGACAAAGGAAACAGTTAATTGATCTAAAGTACAATGTGAAAGGCCAAAGTTTGGCAAACTGAACTTTGTATCTAAATATAATGTCCCTGGAAGTTGGGAACCTGGGAGACTGATAATCAAACCAGGGCTTCATCTCTCTTCTAGGGAATATTCTTCAGTGTGTTTGTCAAATGGCAGAAAGAAATGGCTTTGGATTGAAAATCCAGATAGCTGAATCCTATATTCCTGCTTCCATCTCTAACTAGCCAAGTCTTTAGAGATTATTATTAAATATATAAAACTATAAATAAATCTTAGGATCCCAAGAAAGAATATAAACAGGGACAAGAGAATTTAACTGTGTTAGGAATGTATAAAATGGTCTCACTGAATAGGATGACGGGGAAAATGTACACCTAAGTGTCTTTGGAAATGAGTGGAGTCTATAAGACTAAGGGCAGAAGGAACCGTATGGAAACACTGTACTGTGGCAGACAAAGTTGTTTCCCAAGGGGGTGAAGGTTAGCAATTCTGATGATGTTATATATTTATATTGGAATGGAAGAATTAATTAAATGGATAGCAGATGGTGAAAACCAATTTTCTCACTGTAGGAGTGGGAGTTTGCAAATAGCAATGGGGCAGCTATAATGATCTGTGAGGTAAAGATTAGAGTTGGAGGACATTAGAAGTAATCATGTGTTGCTTAATATGCATACATATATTTACATGTGAGATAGTTACAGACATGTAAATTTATATGGGTTAGTCTATGCAAATGTGTTTTTTCTCTGAAAGCTGGAGGAGCCTAAATAGGAATAATTTTCCTAGCAATAAACTTACCCAGCACTTGTATTTTAGTTTCTAATGCTATTTTCCAATTAAAGAAAAATAAAAAAACTAGGTCACCTTAGAGAAATGACTTATTATAGGATAGGAGAGGAAATATACAAGATGAGCCTGGATTATCTTGCAGCTCCAGAAAGTAAGAAAATACTTTAAAAAAGAAGCACAGTAATAAAGATTTGTCAAAAGGAAATAGAAACCAACTATTAGAACTTCCAATGCTCAAGTTGGAACAGTTTAAGGGAAAAAATATAGTATTGAATTTTAAGTATAAAATAAATATCCATGAGTCCACATTGGTATAAATTACTGAAAAAAATATTTGGTGGGGGAGAATGGAGGGATCTCCTTTGAAGAAGACTTGTAAGAATTTTATGTGTGTATTGCAGACAGGAGGAGGTAGAGCATAAACCCCACCTCTTAGGTGTAGGCTGCCCTAGTAGATTGTATAGTATGGAAAGGAGATAAAGGGGGTAATTTTATAGTGGAGAAAGCTGATAAATACTACCTGAGCCAAGGGCTCAAAGTCAACATTATGGTCTCAAATCATAGAGATGGTATGTGAGGAAAGTGACGCTGTATCTCTATGGTTTTCTTCCCAGTAACCTGTTCTCATCAGGCAAATTCTAACAGTGGAACATCCTAAAAAAATACCCGGTGAGTTCTCTCCAAAACCATGGTGGTCACTGGCAAAGTTTGAGAAACAGACATTGGCAAGAGAAGACAACTATTGAAAGTATTGTGGAATCTAAGAACAGAAAAGGAATTTTAGATGAAAAGTTAAGTAAACATAAATAAACTGTGGGTTTCAGTTAATCATAGTGTATCATTACTGTTTTATTGTTTATACCAAACGTATCATACTAATGTTAATCTGGGAAATTGGATGTGAGGTGTATGGGAACTCTACTACTCAATTTTTGAAAATCAAAACTGTCCTAAGAAATAAAATCTATCATAAAGAAATGAAGCCAAAAATAAAGGAGCTCTTTCATCTCCCTATTCATGAAAGAACAAAGCCGTTGTGCTCCATTCCTCCCCTGCACTGGTCCCTTTTCTGGACATAGGAAGTCCAAGGTGCTGATTGAAGAGCACCAAGGGAGGGCAGGTTGCTTTTCATTTAGCTGCGTAACTGAACATCAGTGACACTGGAGGGGAAGAAACACTTAGATGTGAAAGCTGCCAGTGTGCAGTTTTGGGCCAAGATGTTTGTGGGTTGCCTATTGCTTGAGGCAGAGGATACCAAGCTACAGTCATCCTTGTAGGCAGATGGCTTTTTATTATTAAAATAACCCCATCCATTCTTCATTCTCATTGAGAGGAAGAAATAGAGAAAAGGGTGGATTGCTCTAAATCTTTATTAACTGAATTTCTGATTAGCACACATGCTGCATAATGAGGTTCCAAGGAGCAGCTGCAAATGTAGCTAAGTTTAACACTCTATTCCCATGATATTTCTATGATATTATTATGTTGGTGGGGCAATTGGGGAGTCATGGTAACAAGCGCTAGACTGTATGCCCTGGTCCTGGATGCAATTTGTATCAAGTAATATGATTAATCACCATTTTGCAGGAGGTTTAAAATAAGAACAGCACCTATACTTTCTCAGTTCTCTTTTCGTATATATCTTCATTTGTAGATAAAGTATGATAAAGTATCATATTTGTAGAGAAACTTGATGCATTTCCTTCTAAAAATACTTAGAACTGTAAGATATAGGATAGTATGAGGATATTGAGACCTAGAGAAATAATATGGCTGGATCAGTGTCATACAATGGCCAAATATGAGTTAGACACTTGCTATTCAAAGTGTAGATAGAAGTCATGTGCAAAAAAGTCCCAACTTCACCTGTCTATTAAAAATGAAAAATCTGGGGCCTCACCACAAACATGCAACATCAGAAGTCTACCTTTTAAGAAGTTTTCCCAGTTATTTATAAATACACACACACAAAATATGAGACAATCTAGCTTATTAACTACGATTGTTTCTATTAGGCCATTATATTGTATATGAAGTTTTAGACTGCTGATAATAGCATCTAGCAAATGTAAAACAAATAAGTTTAAAAAAAATTATATCCTATAACATAACGTGAGGAAAAGTTGTTCCCATGCTTGATCTTATCAATGAGTAAAATTTTTCACCATCCTTCTATTCCATCGTTTTAAGTATTGGTTTTATTGCCTTGTGGGTACAAAATGGCTGCTATAGCTCGTAAAAAACAGGAGCAATTGGATGAAGGGAGAGGGCTCGAGACTGAACCAGAAGACTTCTCTTCACATAGCATTTCATAGTCTGGAAGAAACTCTTTTTCAGAGAGTATTATAGGGTGTACCTTCCCTTAGGTCTCCTTGACCAAATTTTAGTCACATGGTCATGTGCTAACTAGAAGAGGCTTACAAGACCCCACCATTTTATAGTGTGTTCCTCCCTGCCGGTAGAAAGATAGATAGGAAATGGCCGTTAGTCAGGTGACCCACAGTGTCTGCCTCACCTTGCTGCCTTAAAGTAATCCACAATAATAGAACAGTAGACAATAATAGAACAGTAGAGACTTCATATTTCATTATTCTTTTTATTCTGTTGTTATTTTACCACTTTAACCCTGAAGATTAAAGGCTTCTGCATCACTAGATAGGTAGACCAGAGGACTAGACAGAATCCAGCACCCCATATCTTGGTGCCACATCTCAACACCCAAGCTGAAACAATTTGAGAAAAAAAATGTAGTATTGGATTTTTTAAAAAATATAAAATGAATATGCATGAGTCTGTATTGACATAAATGATGAAAAATTAGCAAATGGGGAAGAATGGATGGATCTTTCACGCAGAAGAATCACAAATACTTTACATATATAGTACAGATTGAGGGGGTGGAAATAAAGCCCACTCCTTACATGTAGGCTGTGCTTAGTGATTTCCTTTACAGTGTATAGCACATGTGGCCACGAACAGTAACTTTACAAACACTACTGGAACCTGCTTCTCTACTGAAGCAGACAGTATACCTCTGTATATAAAAATCACTCATAGCACCCATGCCTTTCTCACACTCTACTAAATGGCTAAACAGCTAAAATATTGCTTTGACTTCTTGTGGCCATGTGGAAGGCTCTGGCTCAAAATATTATTTAGGCAGTAGTTACTCAGGAGAGTTTTGTCATACAAAGAAAAACACCTCAAAGGAAAAAGGCTTTCGATGCTTCCTCTTTTTTCCTTTTGTAAATATATTTTTTAGTGCTTATTAATTTTAAAAGATATTGGTTTTCAATGTGTGTATTTTGATCATATGCATCTCCTATTACCTTCTTTCACATTCTCCCTCCATTATTCTTTTCCTCTTGTCTAGTAATAGTCTCCCTTATACTTTCCTGCCATCTTTTTTAGATTCCTGCAAATGACATAATTCCATGTGTATATGTACCAAATTTTATTTATATATATATATATATACACCCGATTACCTTTATCCATTCTTCTGTTTATATAAGCACCTAGTCTGCCTACACCCTAGTTTTTTAAAATTGTGCCTCCATAACCCGGGTTTGCAAGAGTTTCTGTAGTACTATTGACTTTAGTTCCTTTGGATATATCGAGGCATAGCTGGATGAAACAATTGTGGTATTTTTAGTTCCTTTGAGGAGTCTCCATACTTATTTGCATAGGGAATTTACTAATTTCCAATCCCACCAGAAGTGCAGAAGTGGTCCTTTTGCTGTACATCTTCACCAGCATTTACTCGTTTTTGTATTCTTGATGACAGTCATTCGGACTAAGGAGAGATCAAATCTTAGTATCTGTGCTGCCAAAGCGAGCATGAGATGGAATCTTCACTTGATCTTAGGCAAAAGGCCGACAAGCGATAAATTTTAATGTAGATTTGATGTACATTTTTCTAATGGCTCACATGAACAGATTTTTTTAATATATACTTATTGATCAGTTGTACTTATTTGGAGAAAGGTCTGTTCAAGTCACTTAAATGTTTACCCATTGGGCTATTTAATTTTTCATGTCTTTTGTGTCATTTAATACATTCTAAATATTGATCCTCTGCCAGAAAAGTAGTCAGCAAAGATTTTTTCTTTTTCTGTAGACTGTCTCTTCACTGTTAGTTGTTTTTCTTACTGTGCAGAAACTTTTTAATTTGATATGGTACCTTTTTTGATTCTTGGTATTATTTCCTATGATATTGAAAGGAAATATTTATGAAGTCTTTGCCTGTGCCTACAGATTCAAATGTTTCCCTTGTGTTATCTTCCAGCAGTTTCAAAGTTTTAGATCTTACACCTAGTTCTTTGATTCATTTTGAATTAATTTTTGAAGAGGATGAGAGGTAGGGATCTAGCTTCAATCTGCTAGGAGTGGACATCTGGTTTTGCTCTAGAGGTTGTCTTTTCCTCAATGCATATTTTTGGTTCTTTTGTCAAGAATTAGATGGCTATAGTTGCGTGTTTACTTTTCTGTGTTGTCTCTCCTAGTCCACTGATGTATGTGCCTGTTTCTGTGTCAGCACCATGCTGTTTTGGCTACTATTACTTTGTAGTATAATTTGAAATTGGGTACTGTGTTGCCTCCAGTCTTGATGTTTCGCTTAGAATTGCTTTGGCTAGTCTGGGTCCTTTATGTTTTCAAATGAATTTTAGGATTTTTTTTCTAGTTCTATGAAGAATGTCATTGGTGTTTTCATAGGAGTTGCATTGAATCTGTAACTGACTTTTGGTAATATGGCCATTTTAACAATACTAATTCTGCTGATCTATAATGTGGGAGGACTTTTCATTTTCTAGTGTCTTCTTCAATATCTTTCTTCAGTATTCTGTAATTCTCATTGTAGAGTCTTTAATTTCTTTGGCTAGGTCTATCCCTGGGTATTTGTTTTTTGAAGTATTGTGAATGGATTTTTTCCTGATTTCTTTCTCAGCTAGTTTATTATTGGTGTATAAAATACTGACTGATGTTTTTACGTTGATTTTGTATCCTGGATTTCTCCTTCTTCTTACCTGGTATGTGAAGGTGATAATGGCAATATTGGCAGCCATATTATAAAAACGTGCCAAGACTAACATTGGTGAAGGTTAAAATAAATAAACTGAATTTTCCATGAAATTGTGAAACAACTATAATGATTTTTCTCTGACAGTCTTTGGACTTCTTATTACATGAGAAAAATAATTAAGTCATCATCAGTTACATTTGTAATTGTGTGTTGTCCAGCATAATAATGACTGGTATAACTACATCCCAAATCTGTTTTCTCAGGGAACACTATTTATTTTTTTTTCAGAATGTCATGTGGAGGAGATTGTCAGATCCATTTTGTTGCAATATGCATCTTCAGAGAAATGTCTGAAATTGATTGATTTTCAGTTGCAGGAGAAGCAGAAGTGTGAAGCAGAGAACTTTTCTGAGAAGGTTTTGATACTGTAGCAGCCAGAGAAGTTTCTTTCTTCTTCTGAGCCATTGTCTGTATCTGACATTCTTAGCTTGTTGGCTAACCCCTCACTCCATGCCATAGCAATGGAATTTCTCCAGCTGTACGTTAGATGATTCTGGGTGTATACAAGCCGAAGAGTTTTGTTCACATATTTTTCTCTCTTGCATTATTGAAGAAATATTCTTATTTTCAGAATAAAAGGCAGGAGACTCCTTACTTATTTCCTCTACCCTAAGGAGGAGAATGCTTTATTAAAGTGAGTGGTCATTTTTCTGAATCTGCTGTTCTCTTCATTTGCTCTCACACACGTTTCTGCAGTATTGACAAGAAAGAGCCCACTTGTTATTTACTTCTAAAATGGTGCCAAGTACAAACTAGCTGTCTAAAGAAAGTGGAAGAAACTTCTCTGTCTTAAGATTCCCAGGAAATGGAATAATATTTCCCATGTAATAGAGGGAGAAAAATTTGGAGCTCCAAGGGAATAAGGGAAGAAGGCAGTAAAGAGCTAAGATGGGAAAGGAGACACAAGAGTAGGCAACAGGATGATGAAATTCTCCATGATATTACTAGCGAAGTTCATTTTCCAAAGATGTTTCTTGTCCCACATGCTCTTCAGAGCCCTGCCACTTCCTCATCAGGATGGGATAGTCTACTCCTTCTCCTTAAAACTGGGTGAGTCATTGTGTGACTTTCTTGTTGTTTTATGTCACTAAATTTGGCAAAAACTTGTTTCAGGCAGACTCTTTTCTTTTTGTCCTCTCTCTTTCTCTCTCTCTCTCTCTTTCCTTCTCCCCCCACATTTCTCCATAACCATAGACAATTAAAAAGTATTTCTTGTGATTCTCAAAATTTTAGTAAGATTCACATACTCAGGAAATTCTTGCTGAAAGTTGATGCATGTGTAAGACAGACGAAGGCCTAGCTATATTGCCTCGAGTTGAATGAGGTCATTAGGAAAAGAAAAAGAGGTCACTCTTCTATAGGCATGCAGGAAAAAGAGGGAGCCAAGAATAAACGTGGAGCAGAAATTGTGTGGAGACCGTTATCCTTCCATAGGTCCTAGAACTGGAAATTTGGGCTGGGATCTGCCTAGTTCACACAGATTTAAGCTTCATGGGGATGGCTGTGACTTTCATGTGACATGGATGTTCCACTTCATGTTTTTCAGTTCATCTGCATGACCCAAAGCTCTGGACAGCTTCTCCAGATACTCTTTTGGTCTTAACTAGCACTAAACGAGAGCAAGATCATTTGCATGTCTGGGTCAAGGGGAGTTTCTTCCTGTTGATCTGAGACTGAACGAATCGTTCAGTTTAATTTCAAACTCCAAAATGAGACTTAAAGAAAGAGCTTCTTATGTGATACCGGGTAGCTTTCATAGGCAGCTAGAACTCATTTAATACTATGTTCCAGGGATCATATTAAGATTTTTAACTGTATTTTATTGTTTAATTTTAGTGCAACTATAACAAAAGATTTTTAGATATTATAATACATAATCTACAATAGGTAACACAATTATAACAGATATAATATATAACACACACTAAATATATCTACAGTATATATATACTTTAAATAAATATATAGAATTCTGTGATGTTAATTTAAATTGTTTAATTTTAATTTTCCTATTTACTTGGATTACCATCCTATGAAATCAAATAGTGCTTAAACATATATGGAGATGTGTGTTAAGAGTGCCTTGATGGTGTAATATAAGTAATACTCAAAATGTATGTCTTAAACAAAAGTGTGCTCCTTATGGAGGAAGAACTCTGTCTCAAAAATAGCATGTAAATCCTGGGAATTATAACCTCCCAAGAAGAAGCTGTGTTCAGACATCTGGCTCTTTAAATACAGTCTTTAGAGAGATGTATAATCTGCCAATCAGATTAAGACAGTATAGTGCAGTGAAAGTCAAAGAAGTTTTTCAGACAAGTAGATTTGGATGTTTTCCTGTCTGTAATTCCTAGGACTGAATACTTGGGTAAAATACTTACCCATCCTCAGACTCATTTAGCCACACATCTGGATGGATGCCTGTGAAGATTTAAAATGAGATGGAATGGAGAATGTGGCACATATGAGGTGCTTCGTTGGCATTAGTACCTTGGATCTGTCGGATTCTACAGAAACTCCCATGTACTGAAGGTAGCTATTCTTAAAGGTGTTTGGGGACTAGACCTTAGCTTCTAAGATCTGAGGTTATTTTCATGACTATGACTTACTTTCTGGCTTTCTAACTAGAAAACATCAACTGTGAAGATCTTTGACTACTGCAGATGTTTTTTCGACAGGTACTCACTTTGTGAGGCAGATCATTTAGGGTGAGTTGGTTTATTAATGGTACCCTGAAGCAGATTGCAATCATGACCTCAAACCTTCTTGGCTGAGGACCTGGAGCTATCCCATGTCTGTCATGCTCTTTGGCATGTAGCTTTGTCATTCTCACCATTAAGAAAGGAAGCGTGTCTCCTTGTTCCTTGATTCTGGGTTCAGCCATGTAACTTGCTTTGGGCCAGTATATGTTGACAGAACTGATTCACATGGAGTCTTTAAGAAAATGTTTGTACAATTAGATCTGCACTTGTAAATCTTTGCCATGGCTATGAGATGGATGTCCCCAGGCCGGCCTGTTGGTCCCAGCAGGGACTGACAGACACATGGTAGAGAGCTGCTCCCAGGTAAGCCCACTTTAGATCAGTCAGCTCCCAGCCAATTTAAGTACTTATGAGAAATAATATTGTGGTGGACTTATTATTGTGGTCAACTTGAGCCAGAACGGCCAGCTGGACTGAGTTGGTGTGATTCTGGGTGTAGACAATCCACCTGAGGACTGTTAACTGATACAACATAAAGGAGAACGGGAGCAGAAGATAGTTGCTGCTGTTTCCCTGGAGAATCTGTATTGTGGTTGGTTTCCCTGAATGAACTCGGGCTGTTCTCCTTGAGGAAGGAGCTCAGGGCCTTGCTGTCATCGAGGATGGCTGCTGTTGCTACGGGGAAACTCTGGTCATCATCTGTGCTGAGAGCGTCATATCCTGGTTTGAGTGAAGATTTCTTCAGCCATCATCTGCAGACACAGACATACATGGGACAGTGCTGTGGGCTCCCAGCCCTTAATTGGATCTTTTGGGTCTCCAGGGCATAGATAGACATTTGGCACTCTTCCTGCATTTGGCTTATGGGTGATGTTGTAACTTGTAAATGTCCTGTATTAAATTTGCTCTCTTATAAACCATTGGCTCTGGAAAGGTAATAATACAAATATACAAATTGTTCTTTTAAGTCACTGAGGTTTGGAGTGACTTGTTACATAGCAGCATCAAACTGATGCACGTTCTTTATCTTACAAATCAATTCTACAGTTCCACTAGACATGAGGGACTACCTTTCAAGGATCTTCTTCTTGACCTTTCTGTTCCCATCTTCTGATTCCTTAGCACAGTATTTTCTGATATAATTTAAAACTAACCATGACATCTTGTCACTTGCTTTACTAAATCATTTATGCTTGCTCTCCACTGATTCTCAAGTGTATGAAAGAGACAGCAAAATTTATGGAAGTGATAATTGTACCTAATGAATTTTTCAAATGAAATTTCCCAAGAGGGTAACCGGAAATAGAGGAGACATTTTTGTCTGAAAAGCACTAGTATTTGCATAGCTGAGAGCTTTGGCCTGACTGTGGTGAGGCCAGGCTGTAGTGAGAACGTTCCTCAGGACTGTTTCCAAGTAGTCTGATTGGTCATCAGTTGTTATTTCCCTCATCCATCATTCATTGCTTTATTACTTACAGTTTGGGAAAAGCTGGCAGGGTACAAGCAGATAGGTTCATTCCCTTTTGATATAACTTCTTTCTTCTTCCGTGGAATTTTCTGTCTTATCTTTTTTTTATATAAATAAAATAGTTTGAGGAGGTTGAAAGGAACATTTGGAAGGCAACTGCAGATAACTCCAGATGTGAATTGATAGCGTACTTTATAGGTAGGGAATAGCCAGAACAATTTCCTCCCACCGTTTTGAATTGATGTGAACTGTGTTCTGTTTTGACAGGCAGATTCTTTTTTTTTCCTGCATAGTGTTTGTTCCTAGTCACTAGAGACATATTCAGCATCAGGGAACTGTTAACGTTACAAGCAATTTGCTTTCTCCTATTAGGCTTATTAGCACTCCTTCAAAAGGGGGAGAGTGTGTATTATTTATCCATTATCAATATTTATATCACACCCACACATTGTTGATTGCTGCCTAAATGAGTGGATTGCCAAAGGTATAAGTAGGAAAATTTTCAATAAAATCGAAGACCAGAAGGGACTCTGAACATTTTTTGGTTCATTATTTGCTAAAGCGCAGTAGAACTATCGCCGAGATCACAAGACATACTCTTCAGTGGCATATGAGATAGCTTTAGTTAGTACTGGGAAAGCATTAAATAACAGCCATTAAATAACCCACCAAATGGTATTTCTTCCCTGTTACTATAAAATATCAATAAAGTATTATACACAGAAAGTTTCAGGTTGATACTGTCATCTTGTTATGACTTCTCAAGTGCATGTTAATCTCTATTTTCACAAAAGAGGGAACATTAGCAAAGATCTAATGTCAGAGTTTAATTTGTATTTATCTCTATGAATATCTTTTATTTGTAGCAGGTAATAACAACAGTCATTTTTAGGTGTCACTTGGAAAAAGCCAGACACGAAGGTGATTACTATAAACAGAAAACACTAATCTAGCCCCATACAGAGGAACAGTCTGTCTCTCCATAAAAGAAAATTTATTTTTCATTATAGTGCAGCCTATGGAGGAAACTTAGGGTGATATTTATATTTATAGTTAGCAATCCTTCATATTTATGGTAAAAAGTATAAGGCTTTCTATTTCCGAAATGGTATATAACCGATGTGTATTTATACAAGCATAACATACAAGTAATAGTATGGACTTTTACACTCAGACTAAACTAGATTTGAATCTCAGGTCTACCAATATATGACAAGAGCAAGAAATTACCTTTCTGTGCTTTAATTTTTTTCATCTAGACTCTAGTGAGAACAATATCAGCCTCACTTCAGAGGAGGCTTAATAAGGTAATGTAAATAAGTACCCATTATAAGACTTGGTAGAATGTCTGAGCTGGTCACAAGTGGCTTGTAGCTCTTAGCTTTGGCATCTACCTAATAGGGAATGTTGATAAAACTAGAGTTGTTACCAGTTAAACTGTACAATGCTGCATTTTTCACAAGAAAGACTATTCAGCTGAGTGGTTTCCCAGGTGGAAAGATGTATGATGACTGTTTTCACCACTAAGACTTCATTGTCTGCTGTGATCTAGTTAGAACTAGCTAGAGGTGAGGGTGGGGTACTTGCAGTATTTCTAAGGGTTTTAAGGAATTTTATGGATCGATGATGCTCCAGGTGCTATAAATAGCTTATATAATCTTCAAAAAAGCCCTATAAGCCAGAAGAGAAGACTTTCATTCAATGAGTTTAGGCACCAGGTCCAAGTTTCCATAAGTAGTAAGTGGTAGAGCCAGGGCTCGATAGATTTTAGACAAAAAGATAACAAATAGTCTATAATAATACATTAAACACTCTCAGTCATATTGAGCAATATGTTATAGTGGTTAAGAGAACATACAGTATCCTACCTGGGTTTAAAATATGGCTCCACCATTTCCCAGCTAGGTGATTTGGGCTGTTAATGTAATTTTCTCTTTCAGATGGAACTATTAAGAGCATTCCCACAATAAAGTATCATAAAGATTAAGTGGAAAACTCCCTATAAGCATGGTGAGGCTGATATATAAAAATGGATATAACATGTTAGCTATTAACGTTATGATGTCAGCCAGGTAACAAAGTATCCAACAAATGCAGGTTGAGTAGATGAATGATATCGAGCAGACTTGCTATTTAAAAATCCCAAGTTTCTTGACTTCTTTATTGCTCATCAGGGATTCTGTAGCTATAGTTTTGCTCTTACTTGCATATGGTGCAGTTTTTGATACATAGATTTGGGTGTTTGTATGTGTGTCTAAGAGACAGAGAGAGAGAAAGAGAAACAATTCTGCTGTTCATACTTGTTATAACTATAACAAATTATAAACTTTCAGTTCATGTAATAAACATTGCAACTATAAGTAATTCTGAGAATTACTTGGACTCTGAAGTGTCTAGTGAAGAATTTAACTAAATTTTAAAAGCAATTGTACATACAACATAGTCATGATGACAATGTTTAAGTGATCCATACAAATGAATGCATTTGTACCACGCTTATTTCTGACTACTTATTCTCACATAAAACTCTTGTCAAAGGAAGCTAGCATAGCTTCTGGCATGGCTTCCTGTCCCTATATTCCTCTGATCGCCATCTGTATTTTCGTTCTAGCCTTTCCTAGATCAGGTAAGTGTCTTGCTTGCTGCTTGAATTAAAAAAAAAAAAAAAAGCTAAAACTTTAGTATGTTTTAGGCTTTTTTTTTTTTGGTTTTGTTTTGTTTTAGGTTTTTAATACAGAGACTCATTCCAATATTCTAGAATACTCTACATCTGTGGTTCTTAAAACTGTAGCTGCATCAGTATCACCTGACAGACTTGTTAGACACAGACTGTAGGGAAAGAGGAGCCTCCAGGAGTTTCTGATTTAGTAGGTGTTTTGGTTTGTGTCTAGATGTCCACCCCAAAGCCTCATGCAGTCATAGGTGGGGTGTTTTTAGAGGTGGCTGGATCTAGAGTGTGTGGTTACTAAATTAGTCCACTGATTGGTTCAGCATAGTTCTGCTGGGATCAAGGATGTGATACTAGGATTAAGGGTGGGAGTGCTATCCACCCTAAGGGCAGGTAGCCCAGGTAAAATATAAAGGACACAAAGAGGTTTGTCTATTGCTTGCTTGCCTTGATGCCTTCTACCTGCCACCATGTCACCCTGCCTGGGATCCAGCCGATTATACACTGAAACCTCTACAAATTCTGAGCCAAATAAACCTTTCCTCCCTTAGCAAGGAGAAAAGCAACTAAGACAGTAGGCCTGGAGTGGGACCTAGGAAGTTTGCTTTCCTGACCAGTTTTCAGATGTTGGGAATGCTGTTGTCATAAAGATTACACACCGAAAGCCATTGTGTTATGTGGGAAATTTTAGGCATTCCCATTGGAAAACCTATTTCTCTACTGTCTACTGTATTTTAATTATCTCAGTGGTTCTGCTAGTGATAAAATTGGTACATTAAATATGCAAAACTTGTGAAATCTAAGTTCACAAATTAAAACGGAAATTTATCTTCATTTCCCACCAACTTTTAAACATTCATTCAAAGGAAGGAGAAATTTCTTGTCCAAATAAAAACACTGGCAGATCTATGATGTTTCTTTATCTTCTTTTAAGCTAAGAAAAGACAATTTATTTTACAATGGTGAAAAAGGGAGAAAAGAGATGATAGCTACTCAATGAGCAGGGAACATTCAAAAGTGAAATACTCCATGACCTTTCTGTTAATTTAACAGAAACATGCATTTTACTTGTTTGTTTTTGTAACTAAAGGGTTGACTCAGATAGAATTCAAAACCTTGAACAGAATTTAATAGAAACTCTCTCCTCTCTCTCAAGCTTTGGCTTGCTTTGAGTAGCAAGTCTGTGAATATGATAACTTCTCCTGTGTTTCTTGCTGGATGCTTGTCTTTTTTCCTCACCAGTTGCCGCTTGGGCTCCAGGGATGAGGAATCGGATGCGAAGAAAGGAGATAGGAGGAGTCAAGAGAATAGGGTTGTTCATTCTTCAGCTGCCACCTTCATCAGCAGGCTCTGTACTCTTGGAGTAAGAAAATGTTGGAACTATTGTATAACACTTTCACTAACTCATTGGAGGATCTTCTTTGCTTCTACTCTTGCATTCTTTTTTTTTTCTTTTTTTTTTTTTTTTGTGGTGCCGGGGATCAAACTCAGGGCCTTGTGCTTGCAAGGCAAGCACTCTAATCACTGAGCTAAATCCCCAGCCCCTACTCTTGCATTCTTGTCTTGACATGGATACATACAGTTCTATTACAGAATTTTGCAGGATCCTTTCCTTAGCTCTCGTCAGGAACTGGCCAGTTGGTCCCTGTCTTTGCTACTGGAGATTCTGGTCCCCGAGGAAACCCTGCTGGAAAGAAACCCAGTAACTCTATGCCTTGTCTCTCTCCTCAGGTCACCCTTCTACTTCCTCTACTTGATCACAGGCCCAATTCCCACAGTCTTTGTGCCCGCCCCTTCTGAGACGTCAGTACAATCTCACTCAAGCATCTTTCTCTGGTCCCACTGAGGCAGCTAGTTAATGAGCTCTCAGTTGATGAATTTCCGTGGGGAGCAGAGGTGATGGAAAATGTCAGGGGACTAATTCTTTGCCTGGAGAGGTCTAAATACTAACTTTTCCAAGTAGTATCATAGAAAATCCTTTCACCGGGCAGTAGCACTATCCACCCTTCCCCCTGGAGGCAGTGAGCCCGCAGTAGAGGAATGAGTCTTTGTAAAGGAATCTCATTATGAATCTCTCTCTGCTGTGTGCTTCTTGATCTGACTGAGAGCCCCAAGAGCTGCAGAACTCTTTCTCAGAATTTCTTTATGAATTCTTCAAGCACTAATTAGGAAACTTGCTTTGTAACTTTACCTTTTTTGAGACACTGATGCCTTGTTGAAATTTAAATTTTAAAATTCTGTTCCTGGAGTTCAGTCCACCTACCCAAAATACATTTTCCCACATGTATGTACACAAACTCATTATGAATTAATTTAGCCAAACTCAACAGGATTCAATTGAATCTAATTATTAAGTTTATTCCAGGAATCTGTGCTGACAGATTTGTGATGAGAATTTCAAAATATATATACACTTATACACTAAGGTGCTCACAGTCTGATAGGAGAGACGGTCATGGAAAAAAAAGAGCAACAAAGAAGTTTTCCCAGAGGAAAAATAGTTTAAACCTTTTTCTCTGACAGAAAATGGAAGAAGTATTGACAGATGAATTGAGTTGCGAAGATGTAAGGGAGATCATCAATGAGGAAGGCGAAGGTGTGAGATGATGGGCAAGCCTAGATTCAGTGTCCCCAAGCCTCAGTCTAGAGAGTCACGAAGTATTTCTACAAAATACTGTGTGTTTAAATCTGTGTCTCTAAGAAGCAGTCACAAAGACAAAATTAAGTATGGGAGGATCTTATTAGGGGAAATGCTTTAGTTGGAAGACTCCAGGATCTGTGTAGCATCAGGAAGGTACAAAAAGGTCATGGAAGAGTCCTTGAGTCAAAACTTGTCTGCAATGTACAGTCCTCCCTTAGTATTGCTACAACTATGAGGGCAGACTGTGGGATGCACACCGTCAGTGGTGTGGTTTTGGGGGGCGACAGCTGGGGCGCCACAGGCTGAGGCCTCGTACTTGGGGGTCTATGAGATACATTTTCATAGCACATTTTCATGTGCTCATCTGGAGTATAAATGGTGCTTACTGTATTATTCATACTTCAGGAAATAGAAAATATACAAACCATGTATACACTGGCAGTAAAATACTAATGTGTTTTAAAAGATAACTCTGGTGTTGTCAATTTAAAGTAAACGTTAAAAAAAATAAGGTGAACGTTTAGGAAAAATGGATAATTGAGAGATAACAGGAACTAGATTCTTTGCATTGGTGTAGGTCAAACTTCTTTCACAACTACACTCTTATTTTTTCTTCTCAATCCATTTTTTAAATTTTATTGTAATGATATATTTTAGATGTACATAGTGATAACATTCATCATAGGGGATTTTTACCCATACATAATCTATCTCGTTGCTTCTTTTTTTCCCATTCCCCTTCCCTCCCTTCACCCCTCCTCCTTCCTTATTTATAAAAGCTTTGTTTCCATTTTTTCCTTCCATTTCTTATTTCTCTTGTCCCTCTGTTCCCTTCCCCCTCCCCCTCCCTTCCCATTTGGACATTTTCTTCCCTTTCCCAATATAATACATTTTAGTCTTTATTTGCACTTTCAGTTTCTCATACCACAGATACAATGCAATATTTAAACATGTGTGTCTGATTTATTTCACTTAAAGAGTATGGACTCAAGATGCATCCATTTACCCAGAAATAGCTCAAACTTATTGTTCTTTATGGCAGAGCAGTACTCCATTGTATAAAAAACCACATCGTCTTTATCCATTCATTGGTTGATGGGCATCTGGGCTGTTTCCAAGATTTAGCTATTACAAACTGTGCCGCTATAAACATGGGTTTGCATGTATTGCTGCGGTGAGATGCTTTTAATTCTTTTGGGAAGATACCAAGAAGGGTAATAGCTGGGTCAAATGGAATCTCTAGTCCTAGTTCCCTGAGGAATCTCCACACTGATTTCCATAGCGGTTGTACCAGTCTACATTCCCACCAACAGTGGAGAAGGGTTCCTTTTTCTCCACAGCCCCTCCAGCATTTGTTATTGGCTGATTTGTTGATAATAGTCATTCTTCGTGGAGTGAGGTGGAATCTCAGGGTTGTTTTAGTTTGCATCTCTCGAATGACCAGTGATGTTGAACATTTTTTCATATGTCTATCTGCTGTTTCTACTTCTTCATCTGAGAAGTGTCTATTTAATTCAGTTGCCCACTTTTGAATTGGGTCTTTAAATTTGGGGGGTCTGATTTTTTTGACTTCTTTATATATTCCAGATGTTAGTCTTTATATATTCCAGATGTTAGTCTTTTGTCAGAGGAATAACTGGCAAAAATCTTTTCCCACTTTGTGGGTTGTCTCTTTGCTCTGTTGGTGGTTTCTTTTGCTGTGAAAAAGCTTTTTAATAAGATCAGGTCCTAGCTGTTGATTTTTTGTGATATTTCCTGGGCAACTGGGGATTTGTTCATAAAGTCCTTGCTTACACCTATGTCTTCAAGAGTTCTGCCTATTCTATCTTCCAACAGATTTAGTGTTTTGGTTTTTTTTAATATTTAGATCTTTGATCCACTTTGATTTTAGCTTAGTGCATGGGGAAAGATACGGGTCTAATTTTTAACCTTTGACACGTGGAGAGCCAGTTTTTCCAGCACCATTTATGAAAGAGGCTGTCTTTCTTTCAGTGAGGTTGTTTGGCCCCTTTGTCAAAGATAAGGTGACTGAGAGTGTTTGGACCTGTTTCTTCATCTTCTAATCTGTTCCATTGGTCCTGGGGTCTGTTTTTGTGCCAGTACCATGCTGTTTTTATTACAGTAGCTTTGTAGTATAGTTTTAGATCAGCGATTGTGATGCCCCGTGCATTGCTTTTGTTGCCCAGAACTGCTTTTGCTATTCTAGGTTCCTTTTGGTTCCAAATGAATTTTAGGATTTTCTTTTCTAATTCTGTGAGGTATGCTATTGATATTTTAATTGGGATTGCATTAAATCTGTATAACACTTTTGGGAGTATGGCTATTTTCACTATATTGGTTCTTCCTACCCAGGAGCAAGGGATATCTTTCCATTTTCTGATATCTTCTTCAGTCTCCTTTGTCGAAGTACTATAGTTTTTATCGTATAGATCTTTTACTTCCTTTGTTAGATTGATTCCTAGGTACTTCGTTTTTGTTGATGCTATTGTGAAAGGTGTTGTTTCCCTAATTTCTCTCTCAGTGAGTCTGTCATTTGGCTATACTCTTATTTTGTAGAAGTTACATGCACAGCAAAGAGCTCAACAATAATTTAATCTTCTTTCTTACACATGTAGCTATTCATGACAGGTGTTCCTGGTCAGTAGGCAGCTTGCCTCTGTGTGGCGATTCAGGGTCAGCAAGCAGCTTGCCTCTGTGTGGTGATTCAGGGTCAGCAGGCAGCTTGAGTTCCATCTGGTGGTTTTGCCACTGTCAGGCCATGTGTTCTTTATCCATCTGGTGAAGGGGGAGGAAAGCAAGGAGGAGGCAGTGAACTATAGAGGCACCCATTGTTTTGCTTACTTTCCATCTATTAGACCTTGTTGCCTGTCCATATCTAGATATAAGGCAATCTACAAAATCAATTTCCTTTTGGACATCTGTTTCCAAGTTAAAACTCTATACTAATGAAAATAAGAATATATTCTGGAGATGAGTTAGCCACTCTTTCATTCTCTGATATGTCAACCTCATTGGACTAAGAAATGCCCAGCAGATTAGGAGAGCACCATCCTGGGTAAATTGGGTAGATCATGACGATATGGCTTCAGGTAGTATATAAGGTCCCTTGTTTGTTCCTCTCTGGCATTATTCCCCTGCCTTGTTCCTGGGCTGCCATAAACTAAGCAGCTTTGCTCTGTTACACCCTTCTACCATGATGCTCCTGTCTTGGATCCAGCTAACTATGGATGACACTGCCCAAACCATGGGCCAAATTAAACCACTCTTCCTTTAAGTTGTCAGTGTTAAGTATTGTGTTTCAGAGACAGAACAGCTGACTGATACTCATGTAATCATTTATCTTCACTACTAAGGTGCTTAGATGAGTTATAATTGCTGGAGAGTCACCAAAGAATTTAAGCAGTAGAATGATCTGCTGATACTTGCATTTTAAAGTCACAAAGTCACCATGTAGCTGACACAGCTCTAGGTACGATACCTGTACTCATACCAACTCCATGTGGCAGTTACTATAGCTGTACGATAATTGCTGGTGAGAAGATGAAACCTGCTGGGTTGAGGGAAGTGCTCTATGGTTAAAAAGCCTTTGTATGGCCGGTATAGGACACTTACTTAGGCAATCTGATCCCCGGGTCTGTGATCTCAACCATTTTCACAAAGTATCTGGGGAAATGGGTGTGATATAGTCAAGAACCCCTGCTGATTTCTTTATGTTTTATAAGACAATGAGATATACAATGAGACATGCTATTAATGATGAACTTAAGGCAGATGGCTGCAGCTAAATGATATTTCCAACCGCCCATGTTATTAACAGTTTTTATCCTTCCTAAAGCTATGCCTTATCTCATTTGCAGATTACGTATCTCCTAATGTATCAGCTGGACTGAAGCAAGATAAAGTGGCTATTGTGACTCCCAATGGATGGTATGGAGTGTGAAATAGGTGCTGAAAACCACAGCTAATCAGCTTGATGTGCCTGTGGATCTAAAGAATTGATGGAGCAGTGAACAGTCTATTTCCATGGAAGACTGATACTTTCTAAGAAGTCCTTCACTGCCTGCTGCTTTCCCTTCTACTGTAGCCCTGAATCAACAGTGCCAGTCGGTGGACAGTTCCCAGCTGCTGCTGCTCCCCAGGGACAGGATGGAATGACACTAATGAAGAGGTGTGAGGATGTGAACGCCGTTTGTCCTGCCCTTTGCTCCTTCCCCAGTGTGATTGTGCGCTCTGACACTTGTGGGAGAGATAGAGGGAGGAAGCCTTTTAATTGGCTTCTTTCACTGGCATATACAAAGCTTCAGTTTCAGAATGTTGGGATGAGTCAGGGTGATTTTGTTTTCTTATACTCTTCAAACACAAAGTCACTTCGAATTCTGTTGCTAAATTTTTTCTTGTATTTGGCACTATATTTGGGGGTCCAAGTAAGTGTAGCAGGGTGAAAAATAACATTGTTTGAATGGTAGCCGAGTCTCTCTTAGGGAGAGAACAAAATGAGTTTAGACAAGCACCTGAAGAAAACATTTAGGATGTAGAAGATGGATCTTTGGGAAAATGACTAAGAAAGCAATAGTATTATGAAGGAAGAAGCTTGCATGTAAATATTTTACATAAGAAATAAACAGGAATTTGGGAAAGGGCAGAAGTGTGGGAGAGAGAAAGTCAGCAATGTGGTGGGAGGACAAACTGGAAGGAAGATGGTAGCCAACCAGAGCTTGTATCTCCTTATGTTCGATTTTACTCCTCTCTATCTCTCTCTCTATCTCTCTCTCTCTCTCTGAAGAAAATGATGTGAGTATTTCAGACAGGAGAACAAGAGAAAATGAGACCAAGAACAAAGCAGGAGAAGGACTCGATTTCAGAGAAGCCTCTCAGTTTTCCCCGAGGTGTGGCATGAGTCTTGAGCCAGTTTCCTTTTAGTCTGGAAGGGAGGCCTCAGCAGACATCTGAGCACCACAAAAGAAAAACCAAATTGCAGGTAGTTCTGGTCAAACACGGATGAGCTGGAAAACTGCCTCTTATATTTGTGAATTCTTAGGTTATTTTGCCCCAGTTTTTTTTTTTTCCCACAGCATTTATAAGTTGCAATTATTCTTATTTGGTTTCTCTATTGCCTGTTTATTCAGTACTCTAGAGCAGGCTGTGAAGCTCATGGGAGAGTGAGTGTCTGGTTTGTTGTTATTGTGCCCCTAGTGCCTGACACAGACACACAATATGCAACTCATGAATGAATGTATTAACCCTTTATTAACCTTCTGGTTACAAACCTGAAAGGAATGGGAATGGGAACAGCACATCTCACACTACCAATTGTTAGAATAAGATAGCATGGGCATTGAGGTGTATGAGATCAACAAACCCAGTGAATGTTTAAATAAAATATTATAGTAACAGACATATTTTCACTAATCTTTCTTAAAATACTCCCCTTGGTTTTGAAAGCACTTATCCCATTGCTTTTGCCACTTTCTGAAGCAGTTCTGGAAGGTCTTTTTTGTTCTAGAAGTATCTTTAATTATACAGGTGTGGCTGCCGTCTTGAATTGATTAAAAATCTTTATCTTTCGTGATCATTTTCACTTGAGGGAAGAGCCAGACGTTGAACAGTGCAAGATCTAAAGTGGATAGGATGCACTGTAATGTTCTTATGAGTCTGCCTTTCTATTGGATACCACTTGGCAGCAGCATTCACCATATTTGTGATCTGACCTTGTAAAGGGGCTTGTTTGGTTTCTGACTGCAAGGTGTTTCTCTGCGTGTTTTTGGCCTGAGAAGGGCTGTATGTGAACAGCATTATTTCATTAAAAGATAGTTGAATGATCAAGAGGGTAAAGCTACCTGGAGAAGAACTTAGAAGGAATAATTCTGACTGTCAGAAAAGGGGTAGAAGAAGAAACAGATATCACAGGACCCAAGAGTGACGAAGAGGACGAGGAGCTCCGTCTGAGTATGGTACCTAGCTCTTGAACTGTAGGTCCCAATTTAAAATTTACAAATTGGCAGATATTTAGTTATTTCTTATCAGAGGGATAATTGTTAATAGAAGCAGACTTGATCTGTGTGCAGAGTTTAAAACTAATGGCAAGAAACAGAAGGAATGTGGCTCCTGGGTGCTGTGAAAGAAGAGGGTCCACCTAGGATTTCACAGAGAGAGTCAAATGTTCCCAGAGTCTGTGGACCAAGTAGTCACTGCAGCAGATTTTGGGACTGCCTTTTCTGACCTTTATTTTAGGTTATGTATATTAAAATATTTTAATTATAACTATAGCTATAGTATCATATATGCATATTCATAGTTTTTGTTTGATGAAAGAAATTGTAAGAATGGACGCAGGCAAACTTGGACACAAGGTTTAGTTTTGTCTTTATAATAGCACATGATTTAGGCCAACTCTAAGACCCTCTCTAAATCCTCATTACCTCATATGTAAAATGAAACGTTACTGTAGTAACTTTTTTTTAAAATATATTTTAGTGAGTCTTGAGATTTTCATTCTGCCTCTTGCAATTATGGGATTCTATCCACTCTTTTGGTTTCCTGGGGTCCTTCTTTCTTTTTAGGTGTGTCTACAGTGTGGAATCAGAAGCAAACTGTGGTATTTGATCCAATGTCACTCCCAATGGCCAGTCCTTGGTGGGGAGTGATACCTAACTGACAAAATTAAATCCCCACTGGGCACCTGTGGGGAGACACAGTTGACAAAGTCCTCTCAATCTAGTCAAGAATGTTCCTCTCCATGTGGAGATTTGGTACCTGGAGAGGATAGATGAGTTTCTGTGTGGTTCCTGAGCTTGTTAACAACGCAGAGAACTTGGCTCCGCTCACCAGGCTCTCCCTATATAACTGACATCTCCGGGTTTGAAAACTTCTTAGGTCTTCCCCCTCTTGCCCTATAAAACTTGGTAGCGTATTTAACTCGGTTCCAGAATCGTTATACCCGAACAGTTTGTTGCTGTGTTCTCAGGGGCTTACTTTTCAGACCTTGGGGATTGGGGAAATATGAGCCTTCCCTTCATCAGAAAAGAGGAAGAAAGCAAAACAGATACTCATCTGTATTAAAGCTGCCTGAACCGGCAATGATTCCCACCCATGCTAGAGTGGGTCAGCTCTATGGTGTCTTCTAGCTCTAACTTACTCTTAAATCGAAGCCAAGAGCAACAGAAAGCTGCTTGGTTTTTTACCCTGGCAGCACTAATTACACCGAGACAACCCGAGGTCCTTCAGGACTTAGGTATATTAAAACATTCAGGGTCTAAGACATGGAGGGGATTGAACGGCAGCCTGTATTCTACATCTTCTTCATGGCAGAGTGGGTTTTTGACTTCACACTGCTACTGCTCCATTATGGAGAAAGGTAGGCATAGTTTTAGAAATGTATTGATTTTGAATTTGATAGTTATCTAAATTAATTAGCATGCTGATTCTTTACCAATAGAGGTCCCAGGAATTGTTGGGAAAAAATTTCACAGGGAAGTGGGGCAGGAGAGAATGACAGTGAAAACACAATCGTTTCCCAATTCGAGAATCATGAGCAAACATCTGAGACCTTTTCCCAACATAGACTGACATTTTCCTTCATAGCTCAGTCTGTTTAATCAGTTTCCAGGACGCTGCCGGAATCATGACAAGCTTTGCGTTCTAAGTTTGTTCAGTCAACTGAAATGTTCCAGGACCATCTGGGGGCCATTCTGAGGTGCTAGGATTCCGAGGTTAGAATTCAGGACGTGGTTCATGACTCGGGGATTTATGCAGGAGTTTATGAAAAAGAGAGCTTATTTTTTCATTAAATAACCCATATTTCCATTAATTCATTAATCTAGCCATCTGTCCAACTGTCCGTTATTAGCTATTGCGCATTGCGTATTAAGCACTGTGATGGGCAGCAAGAATCCTCTATTTGGACATAAAGGTCAAGAAGGAGGAAAGGGGTGCATGTCTCATTTTACTGTCAGCTGCTGCTGAGCTCCCAAGGGTGCGTGCATTCTTTCTTTTCTTGAGGGGAAATGGCCGCTGCCAGCAATAATCTGGGATTAGATTGCCCTTCCTATGGCTATGGGACATAAAAAGGTCTTAATGCTGTTCCTGGGAAGAAACAGGGGTCCCTGGGGAACAAGACTTCTCAATTTCTGTCTTTTTTTCAATTTTCAGGGAGCAACATTTGGGACTCCACATGAGGCAAACATCTCCTCAGACTCCCTTCTGCTACTATCTTCTCACCACATATTCCTAAAGGATTTAGACACTGTTTTAATGCAATGAAAATTTGGTAAATAATCTAAACACACACTCCCTCCAAGGGAGGCACTAGGATGAAACGATCTAAGTATCACTGCCTAAAATCAAGGCAATTAACCCAGAAAGTAGCAGATCCAGGACTTCAGTCTCTGATCCATCTTTACCACAGAAGGAATTCATGAAGTTTCTATTTTTACCCAAGATGTTGTACATTCTTATTTCTCTTCCCTAAAGGTCAGGTAGTCCTTTGCTGGTCTGGTGGGAGAGATCTTAACCGCCATATTCACGGCCTTCTTCAAAGTACATTTTGTAAGTGGTCTCAGACTTCAAAAAACAGGCAAACTCAAACTTCATGGTCAGAAAAAGCCCTTGTGCTTATCTGAAAAACGAGACTAACAGGACCTCATAGGACTGTTGCCAGAAGTATACGTGATATTGTGAAACTGATACTTAAAGGTTTGGCACCTAACCACTACTCAGCAGCTGGTATGGCTTCCTGGTTCTTTGTCTTAAGAAGAATGTTAGTACCTTTTAGGCTTTAGGAAAGGCCAGTAGTACTTCCTTGAATTCATCCTGGGAGATGCAGTGATTATTAGACATCTGTCTGAAAAATGTAAAGAAACAGAAACGAGAGGAGAAAGACTAGAAGACACTGAGTTTCCTCAGGTAAATGGCTGCCTGACTGAGGGAGCAGCACCTGCAACTGGCTTTTATAGAAATGTGGGTAACATTTTCAGGCTCCCCAGGTTCTTGGGATGCTGATGGTCAGGCGCCAAGATTCAGAGTTTAGGTCAGAACAGAGAGGTCCTCTTGCTGGGAGACCTGTAGGGAGCAGCCTTAGTGTTACCTCACTTCTTCCTGCTCTGGGGCTTTGTGCTGTGTTGGAGTTTTGGAGCTAGGCTCTCCCAGAACTGACAGCTCCAGGATGCAGCCTGCTCTGTGTGATTTACACCACGGGACATGAACAAGGCTGAACTGAGTGTCCAAACTCATTCTTTCCAACACAGCAGGAGCTAGCATGGTGCTTAAAATATTTTCTCTGTATTATACAGACCAGGGTAACCGACTAGCATAAAATCCCAGGTCTGCCATCCACTCAACATTTAAGAGTGTGGGGGGGTGCTGGGGCTCGAACTCAGGGCCTTACACTTGCTAGGCAAGCACTCTACCACTTGAGCTAAATCCCCAACCCCCACTCAACATTTTAAACCTTAGTTTCTATGTCTCATTATAGAACAAGTAATACCTAACTAGTATTGAATGTTAATAATGCACACAAAGCAATTAACCCAATACTTGACTCTTAGCAAGGACCAATACATGATAGCTGTTATATTTGTGATTTGCTTCCTTCTTTCACGCTATCCCCTGTGCACAACACCTTGAGATTAAACAAATCCAAGACTTCATGAGAGAACGTCTCTTTGGAGCCATTTAAAGAGGTTGTCATGGGGATAAAGCTGATAGAGTCCCTAAATTTGCCTTTTAACTAGAGGTCTTTTTTACCAATGCAGATGGGACTCAGGAAAGTCTGAAACCATCCAAAGTTAAAAGGCAAGGAATTCGCTCTTTCAGGGCACCGGGAAGATAGTGTCTGCTCTCTGCTCTGGTCCTTTGGGACTTGCAGAATTCATCGCTTTTCAGCCTGAATTCCAACTCTCAACATTTGTCTCTCTTTCCGAAGATTTTTTCAGAAACCTATGAAAGCTCTGTTGCAAGTAGACTGAGAGTTGTGGGAATTACATCCCCAGAAAAGCATTATTTAAAAGTCCCAGCTCCCCTTCTGCTCTGGTGGGATAACTATGAAGTGTGTGCTTCTAGGTTCCCAAAGATTCCCATGAGACCAAACTACCTCCTCCACAGTGGCAGCAGGAATGATGACTGCGTCCTGTATTTGCTGCCTTTCCTCACCCCTTCCATAGCAATGAACTCTGTGGGATTTTAGACAGCACCCTTGTATATGTGCTGCTGAAGTGAGCACTCGACAGCATCCTTGTAAATGTCACTGGTTGCACATCTCCCTTGCTGGTGCTTCTTGGGTCTCCCAAATGAAATACTTATTCTTGAACCTCGGCTTCAGGGTCTGTTTCTGGGGGAACCCCATCTCGGACAATAGGATTAAATTGAGGGAAAACAATCACCACCATGTGATTCTCTGTGTCTCATTTGCTATTGTCTCTTTATCATCTAGGATATTTTGTCTCAGAACAGCCCCTCCATACGTAGGCATTAAGGAAAGGAGAGACAAAGGTAGCCTTTTAGTCTTTGAGGAAGCAGAGTGGAAATGTATGTATTATCTTAAGCAGTAAACTAACATTAATTTGTATTACAATTAACTGTTTATGATTTTAGAGAACACGTCCATAAATGCCTCTTTCAGATACTGGCAACTGTACTTTACAGATGAAGAATTCGTTGAGCTTTTAAATTTCGGCCAGAGATGACACTACATAAGCCAAGTTGCTCTCCTTCTCTCTTCTCTTCTCTTCTCTTCTCTTCTCTTCTCTTCTCTTCTCTTCTCTTCTCTTCTCTCTTCCCTTCCCTTCCCTTCCCTTCCCTTCCCTTCCCTTCCCTTCCCTTCTCTTCTCTTCTCTTCTCTTCTCTTCTCTTCTCTTCTCTTCTCTTCTCTTCTCTCTTCCCTTCCCTTCCCTCCTCTCCTCTCCCTCCTCTCCCCTCCTTCCCTCCCCTGTCCTCCCCTCTTTCCCTCCACTCCCCTCCCCTCCTCTTGAATTACTCTGATTTGGGAATTTAACTTGGGATTCATGGGTGGACTTTGAAGACTTAGTATTTATATTCATATGTGCTTTACATAAAGGGGATCCTTTGCTTCCATCATGTTTCAACTTGTCTGTTGCTGGCACACTATACCTGACAGCCGTAACTTAAAGAAGGAGAGGTTTAATTTGGCTCATGGTTTCAGGACATTCAGTGCATGGTTGGAAGGCTCTAAAGCAAGAACATCATAGTGGAAGGGTGTGGTAGAGCAAGAGCTTAATTCATGGTGACTGGGAAGAAGAGCAGGGCAGTAGTGCCAGAGAGGAAGGAAAGAGGGACCAGATATAGTTACCATAGTCATACCTCCATGACCACCCAGACACACCCAGAAATCAAGTTGACACTCTATTTTACCCATCACATATTTTCACAAAGAGGTATGAGATGCAAATAATTATTGTGCTCTGATAGCGCCTTATTCTTTAGTTATAATGATAAAATGTTTTCACTGTTTCTACTTACTCTGCTTCACCATAATTTACTGGATTTGGGAACAACCTAAACTTCCTTAATGAAGTCAACAAGTATTGGTTGGCTTTCCTTCTTTCTTTCTTTCTTTCTTTCTTTCTTTCTTTCTTTCTTTCTTTCTTTCTTTCTTTCTTTTCTTTCCCTCTTTCTCCCTCCCTCCTTACCTCCCTCCCTCCCACCCTCTTCCTCCTCCTTTTATTGTTTCTCCTCCCTCTCCCTTTCTTCCTTTGTGAAGATATTGTCAAAACATCTCTCGAGTCTCTTAATATGCATATTAATACTTTTGTGTTGCCTATTCTTTGGTGTTGCCCAATTTTCAGTTTTTACTCAAGACTTGTCACTATTGGACAGCAATTGACTTTCTATGTTATCATCCATCAATTAGTTCTCTCTATCTTCTCAACTGTTCAGTGAAACTGGACCAATCTTATTTCTCAAAACCGTTTCAGTCTTCTTCCTCCTGTATATCCTAAGCTCCATTTGAAATGTTGCTGAAACTTCCTGCTAGTTGAAATACTATCGTTATTTCAAGGCTTAACTCAAATGTCCTTTCCTCTGCCAAACCTTTCTATCCTAACATAGAATGATTATTTAAAGTGATAGCTAACATTTATTGAAAGCTTAAGATATACCAAGAATAATGCTAAGAAGGTTTTGGAAACTATTTAAACCAAAACCTTTTAACATTTAAAAGGATTAAGTAATGTCAGTCTCTGTAACAAATAACACAAAATGAAACAAAAAATCTTAGTGGCTCCACAGAACTAAAACTTATTTCTCACATATATAAAGTCTAAGTAAGTGTTTCTTGGTAAGATGATAATGGGGGATTTAGGAACTTGGCCTTTTCCATTTTTATGCCTCTTCCATCCTTAATAAGTGTCTTCTAAGCTTGTTGGCTTACAGATAAAGCATAAATAATCATATAGGGGAATCTTGTAGGGGCTAGCCCAAGAAATGGCACGTATAATTTCCACTCTCGTTCCATTATCTAAAATTTAGTCATATGATTGGGAAATGTAGACGAGTTTAGAAGAAAGAGGAAATTAATTTGGTGAAATAGTGTCATAGTTTGAGTGTGTCCCTTTGCCCTTGTGAATGGGATTAATGCCCTTGTGAAAGAGGCTTCAGAGACCTTCTTCATTTGGAGAAGCAACAAGAAGGCAGTAGCTTATGAACCAGGAAACAGGTCCTTACCAGGCCCCGATCTGTCAGCATCTTCATTCTGGGCTTCCCAGCCCCGAGAACTGAGATAAAGTTTCTCTGGTTTAAAAGTCACCTAATCTGTGTTTTAAGTGCAGTAGTCTAAACAGAACAAGACAGTAGTTAAGACAGCCATGAAAATGCTTAATTTTTTCTGAGCCCTGGGGCTGTGGAGAAGAGTGACCATGTTCAAAGGTCCGTCTACTCTTTCCTGTTGTAAGTAAGGGTTTCCCGCAAAGAAATACCTTTCTTCCTGTGAAGCAGGTAAAACTCAAAAGTGCTGCCTTGTTCATCTGGGACGAGGGCAAATCCATATTCTTTGTTTGATAAATAATAAGCTGAAATGTTTTATCTCCAGTGATCAACCAGAACAAAATTTGTACTTTGAGCTTTGATTAGGCAACTCCCATTCCCCACCATTTCTGAACTTCGGCCCGTCCTCAGCCTGAGCTGACATAAAAGCCCGCTGAATGTGTCTCCTGAGGACAGGCTGGCCTTATGACAAAACATGCTCTACTTTGCTGTCAGATCGCAGCCTCTCCACCCCCATCCCATTCATCTCACAGCCCCAGTGAGATTCTTCCTAAAACTATGTACTCCCCTCCTTAAAAGGAAAACCCCTTTCTGCTTAACTTTGAAACATTTCCAGATCTTTGGGTCAGAGTCTTCTCCCTATTACCACAGACTCTTTTCTTCCTATTCCAATAATCTTTTAGAATAAACTCTGTCTTATGGAAGTCTGAATTTGTTTTTATCTGACTGAAAGAGTCTGAATCCACAGTTTTAAACTTAAGTTTACCTTCATATCGTCCCCTGTGCCAGAACCAACGAGCTGCCGGACAGGTACATGGCCTCTCTACCGTTCCGCAGTGCTGGGCGGTTGTGCCAGGAATGGGCTACTCGATGTGGCAGTACAGCTTTCAGCCCCTTGCTTTTAGGATTGGGAGCAAATCACTCACTGCAATGTGAGTGTATACGATGTATCATTTAGGGCAGAGCTGGCTAATCTGGTGTGCCATGTCCTGCTTCCTTTTCCCTTTTTGGAGACTCTAGAAGGTTCCAGCATCAAAAACTGAAAGCGCTTGATGACACTGTTTAGAGAGGATGCAGCACTGCAGAAACATCTTCATTGGTCTTTTGAAACTTTGTGCAGGTGACAGACAAATACGTTTTCCAGTATTGTTTATTTTTCATACAAATACCTTTGTTTTTTGTACCACCTTTAGCGTACTTATCACATCTTACTAGCATTACAGTTAGGTTTATTTTTTCTCTCTCTCCTCAACATTCTATGATTATATGTTTTTAAGACAATCAGGGGCTTATTGATGCACAGGATTTAACAGTTTCTGATCTTAGTATATGTGCTGCTGACCCGAGCACTAGCAGTTCCTGGCTTATGTCAGAGGCCGAATCTTCAAAGTGAATTATTTTCAAAACAATCTATCATAGACGGGATGGTTATTACTTTTATTACACCAGTAATATTAAAATTTGGAAAATTAAGTTTAAAATAAATTTTGATGTCACCATTTTTGTTATCATATTTGTATATTTTATTTTTAATACATTATTCATATCTGCAACAATAGCATACGTGCATTTTTGAGACTTTTGTCATTGAATTTATAACGCGGTTATTTTTGCATTCTGCTCCTTTGCCTCCATAGCCATCGTTTTTAATCCCTTTTGTAGGAGTGAATATAGTATAATTTACTTGTCTGTTTCCAATACGTACTATGCAAATATAGTTTCAATAAAAAAATTCTTATGCATACAGCATTTTCATGTATTTATTTATATCATTTCCTTGGGATAAATTTCCAAATGTAATATTACTATGTCAAAGAGTATGAACATTTTTATTATTGTTGATACATACTACCAAATTGCTACTTAGAAGATCTGTACCTGTTTACAAAAAAATACTATACTTTTGCTAGCATGATTAAGTATGGAACATTTTGTTTAGATTTATATAAAATACTCAGAAAAGAAATGCTTTCAGTTTTTTAGTTGTTTCTTCTCATGAATTTTCTATTTCTATCCATTTTAGCAATTTTTTAATTTATGAAAATGTACTGCGCCAAGCAATGTGCTGGAAGGAAGAGTGAAAAATGAGAAGTCTTTGTAATAATTATTCATCCTCCTGGAAAGAGAAGGAAAATCAACAAGTAAGCAAGTAAATGATTTGTATCATAAGGCTCTTGAGGGAATTTCATGATTGGTGAGTGTTTTATTTAAGGTGACTGGGGAATCCTTTCTGCAAAGAAATTTTAGCTGAGACATGAAAAATGTGAAAGAACCGATCATCCCTGCGGATTTAGCTCAGCGGTTAGAGTGTTTGCCCAGCAAGCTCAAGGTCCTGAGTTCAATTCCCACATCAAAAAAAAAAAAAAAAGAAGAAGAAGAACCAATCATGGTAACTCAATTCAAATATCTGAAGATGGTAATTGTAGATGAAGAATGAAGAAGTGGAAAGCAGCAGACATGCAGTGAGTTTTGGTGCGTTCCCTCCTCTGGTGGGCACACACGAGTGGCCATTTTTGGGGAGGTGTGCTCACTGACTTCCCAGCTCAGCTCCCTCAGCAGCCACTCCATGCAGAGCACAGCTGCCCAACCTCATGTGCAGCCTTCTGCTTCCTTAGTTCCTGCCCCTGAATCTTCTTGCTTTTCATGGTTTCTGATATCCAAAACTCTTCTTTATAGCCTCAGATCACATGAATCCCAGGCCACTGAAGGTTTTTCTGGGTAAACTCTTTGAATTTTGTATTTACTGCTGAATTTTTCTAATTAATCCTCAAATTAATTCGTGGAATGAGATTCTGATTGGTCAAACATCCTATTCAGAGAAAACCTTTTACCCCAAGTGATCTTATACACCTTGAGGTTTGGCCATTTGGGGATCAAGAGCTCAGAAAAGCCCTCTTTGGATAGTGGGTGAGACCACTTGAAATCCAAGGTAATTACTTTGACCTGCCTTCTTGTAAGGAGCTTTGGGAAGCTTGAGACCATTAGTGACATATCTAGATCCAGTTTCAACAAATAGATGTTCATAGATGTATTTCTATTTTGCCCTTCTCTACGGGGAACTTAAAGAAGCAGAAGCAAAAACAGAGACAGCATATTTGACAATGCAACCAAGCAGAAAATACAAGTAAAAGAATTAACAAATCAGGAAAGTGGATAGAAAAGAGCACAAGTGATTTGATCACTGTGGTTAGTGTGGTTGCTTGATTGTGCTTCAGATTTGCTTCTAAGCTTCTTGATATTCAAAGAACAAAGAGAATTGAGATAAATTTTATATTTAATATTAGAGGAAAACAAATTATTGTGTTTGTCAATTTATTCGGTGCCAGAGACATGAGGACTATTTTGAAAAGTCTGCAGGAGCAGAAACCAAAATGCATGTACATCATCCGTCTTTCTTATAATGTGTTTAATTTAGCAGAGTGTGTTTAATACTTGTTTCATTGCCTTATAACTCAGAACAGAATTCCGAGGCAGGCAAATCCTTATCAATTATAAGTCTAGTATTTCCCTCGATGAACATGCATAAGTGTCCATCAAGGGAGGAGAAGGAGAAGGAAAAGGAAGAGGAGCAGTTTTTACTATAAAAGATATTTATTTCCTACAAAAGAAGATTGAAGAATGTAACCACAACAGACAGATTTTGGCACAAGCTCTGTCCATTGTCTAGTCCAGCAATGGCAAACCTTTTAGAGCTTTCAATGGTATAAACAGCCCACTGTGGCACACGTGCTGTAGGTTCACCACCACTGTACTAGGCCCATTCAATCCTCAAAGTGAGTTATTAATCGACTATCATTTGAACATTGGGCCCATTCATTTATTGCCCCTCAGAACTGTCATACTCTCCATCTCCCTCTCCCCTAGGAAGAAACGCCTGGACCTCGCTGGGTTATCGGGTAACCACACCTGCGTGACTTCCTCATGCACACTAAGTGACTTTGCAGAGAATTAAATCCCTCTGAGGATACGAAAAGAGATTGTGCAGCCAGGTACCACGGCACAGCCTATGAAAACAACACTCTTTAAGACTGAGGCATAAAAATTGTAAGTTGGAGCCCATTTGGGGAACTTAGTGACGTAGACCCTGTCTCAAAATTTTAAAAAAGGGCTGGGGATATAGCTTAGTGCAAAGATCCTAGATCAAATCCTTATTACCAGCAAAAAAAAAAAAAAAAATAAGCCCACATACACAGGATGGCAAGATAAGACAGGAAAAAAATGGCTGTCTCATTAGACTTAGCCCTTCTGAGATATACTGAGTTTAAATCTACATTGTGCTGAATTGAATTGAATGTCCACGAGAGTTTTCACTTCCTAATTGCCAGAAGAGAGTTAACATCTCAATTTGAAAGGAGCTCATCAGAGAAGGACAATTAGCTGGTCTCTACTTTTGGATGAAATTCTCTGAAGAAAGCTGTGGTACCCGTTAGTCTACCAACTAGGAGTATCTACTCACAATCCTGCCCATGTATTCCCTTTTTTGGTAGCTAAGCTGGTTTAGTGTTCGAGATTTAAAAGTCCAATTCTATCTTTCACTAAAAGGACAGTGAATGAATCACAATTTATTTTTAAAACAGTTGAGATTTGAGGCATGAAAATTAGAAGTGGATTAATGTTCACAATGGGAAGTGTTTTCCAGTTAACCAGTGGACATCTCTCTTACAAAACTCAGATATGAACTGGGGTGAACTCTTAACAGGACAAATGCCGACATTTCACATCCATCCCAGTCGAGTTGCAGCTTTGGCATCATAATAGGTATTTTCTTTTGTTTGGCCTCTTAGTCCCTTGTTGTAAGAAAAATTTGTCTGCTATTGCCATGTAGGCCAAATCAAAAACAAAACATTGCTGAAAAAGTCTTTTGTGAATCTTTTCATTGTCAATATTCTTTTAATATTCAACCTAAACTCTTTACATTTACTTTCTTTATCTTGATCCCAAAGACAATATTTTTCTTAAACCAATAGAAGTAAAAAGCCACTCTAATTTTATCTTTATTCCTATTGACTGCCTTTAAAACCATTTTAGAGTTTTTGTTTTAACACATGAACATATGTAGACAGGAGAGGATGATGAATCTGTTTACTCATTACCCATCTTCAGCAGTTACCAAATATGGCAAATTTTAATTCTTCTATAACTTCTCACTCTTTCCACTCTCTTCCACTAGATAATTCTGAAGAAATTCTCAGACACTGTAAAATTTTACTCACGGATACTTCATTACACACCAATTACAAGACTTTTATTTGGTTATCACAACACTTTTGAACACCTAAAATTTATCAATGATTCCTAGATATCATATTACTAATCAATATACAATCATTCATAGTTTTCTTCCCTCTCTTGCTCCTTCTCTCTTAAAAAGCAAGGTCTACACATTGCATGAGGCTCATCTGTACTTTAGTTACTAATTTTTTTAATCCATTGGATTCCCTCTCTCATATCTCTCTCCTTATTTATTAAGTAAACTTGATCATTTATTTCTCGTAGAATTTCCTATATTCTAGAATATGGAAATTGCCTATCTGCGTTAGTCAGTCTCTCTAGAGGAACAGAATCTTCAGAAATTAGATGCATAATTATGCATAGGAATTTATTAGGTAGGCTTATAAGATCAGCAGTGAGAGAGTCCACAACAGCCATCTGCATCCTAGAAAGCAGGAGGATCTAGTAGCTGCTCAGTTCAGGAAGATGAATGCCACAGACAAGGGGGATCAAGGATACAGCACTGGTCCAAGGTCAAAAGCCTGAAACCTCATTGGAGAGTTGCTGATGTAAGTCTGCCTTGGAAAGCTAAACAAACTGAATACCTGGAGACTGCCGTCCAAAAAGGACAGCAGCAAAGGCGCTTCCGTTGAGGAAGACTGGAGCTCTTTGCAACTGGCACACTTCCTTCTTCTTTCTCTTTTTATTCTATCCAGACAAAAGCGTATTGGTTAGTGCCACCTAAAACTCACAAAGGTCTTCCTCCCTTTGTCTGCCGGCCCACATGTCAATCATCCACAGACACTCAGACTGTGCTTCACTAATCTGCCCAGCATTTTTCAACCCACTCAAATTGACGAGTCATGATCAACAGTCGCACCTGCCCATAACGTCATTTGACATACTCCACAGTCTTCTGTTTCTACTTTCTGAAAGTCACGGTGAGATCCAGAGGCATGGCCTAGTTCAGGCTAAATGAGTTTTCTTGTTTTTACAGGACAGAATAAGTCATGGGAAGTACTTTCTATTGCAACACTTCAGGAGGCACCTATTTCTTGGCTCTTTCTCTTGGGATATTGATCTTAAGATCGATTAGTGATTTTTAAATGCTATGTATCAGTATGATCCATTCTTATAAACTTTCCCATAATTTTAATACTTTATGGTTTTACCAATCATGAAAGGTCATCTAAATGATTTATGCATAGAAGTTATAAAACAGGCATTTCTAATTCACCATTCCTTCTACATTAATTAGTTGGAATTCATTTTTGAGGAATTTTCTCTTATTGGGTATGTGGTTATATTTTGGTACAGGTGACCTAGGAAAGGAAAGATAAATTACAAAATAGCTCTTAATCTTAGGTTCTTCTTAAAAATTACGAACTTGGACGAAATCTGTGATCTTTTTTCATTCTGAGTCCTCAGGGTGATACAAACGTCCTATTCCTGTTAATAAAGTTGCCAAGAAGACAATATCCTTTTTATCTTGCTACAGTTGATGGTATTCCCTTCACCTTCCTTCAGATTCCTGATAACTTTATTCTTTTTTTCTGCCTCTCCCTATAAACATTCGTATTCAGAAAATAGTTCCTGAATAATGAATACTCTTTGGGGACAAAGTCATACCCTAGAAATACTGGTGTATAGAAAATACACCCTGAGTTAGTTTCTATTCTAAACCTGTATGTAGTCCATTGCTGTGATTAAAGTTCATATTTTGGGCCATTTGTATTTTCTATCTCATTTGTTTTGAATTTGTTTAAGTTCCCAGACTTACCTAGTGATACGAACTAAGGGTTTGTGTGTGCGGGAGGCAACATTACCTTTGATCACTGATACCCTCTTCTCTTGCTTACAGTCACTGGGATGTTCTCGGTTTCCATTCCATGAGGCTACTCTTAGTTTCCTTCTTTCCCACCTCATGGAGGGAAACCACTTACACCGTGCTGTGCTGGAGTGCCTGGGTCTCATCGTGGCGCTCCTGTGCCAAGTTCGAGTACAGGCACCTGATGTGCTCCAGCCCTACGCAGCCTAGTCGGCGCCTGTAGATAGTTCTCTATGGCATTCCTGCCTGCCTCTGTGCCTCCCTCAAAAAGTAGGACCAACATCTCTCTGTCCTGAGTTTTACAAGATAATTTTTTTTTCTTTTTTTTTATTACTTCCTTAGTGTAAATCTTATAGTCTTGGTGAGGGCATTTTTCATGCATAAAATACTTTGGTTTTAAAACTAATGTTCAGTCATTTGAAATTTGCAAAGGTGTCAAGAAATCAATTGGGAAAAACAAATAGCACTAAAATATATGGATTTCTCGATGGAAAAATAATTGACCCCAACCACTATATCACACTAAACATAAAGTTAATTAGAGATGGGGGTCACATACCTAAACATAAAAGGATTTCAAATATTTTAAAAGAAAATATTAGATTGCATGATTTGGGATAGATGAAGTTTTCTTAGTATACAGAAAGTGATAATGGTAAGATAAAAATTGATGTACAAAAATCCCCAATTTATGAACATTTGAGTTTTGAACTTTCACAGATAAAAATGGATTTTAAATTATGAACATTAGTAAATGTTGATAAATCTTAGAAGTACTCACATGTCTGCTGGACATTGTCACAGTTGTGCTGGTGTGTGCTTACTGTACAGTGCAGTAGTACACAGCAGTATAGTGCACAGAGCCCAGGATGTCCCAGGTGTGTAAGACTCACTTTATCAGGCTCACCAATGAATCTGACTTACAAGCTTTATCCCAGAACAGAGCTCCTTCCTAAATCGGGGACTTACTGTATTAGATTTCCTCAAAGTTAAAATGTACTCATCAAGTAACATTTTAAAGAAGTTGAGTAAAGATATTGAGAAGTCTTACACAAGATAGTACATACTATATGATTCAAATTACCTAAAACTCTCGAAAGGCAACAGAAAGCCATAATGGAAAAATGCAGAATAATCATTACCTATGGAGGTGGGGTCAGGATGGCCTGAGAAGAGATCTAAAGGAACTTTTTGTGGTGATGGAAATGTTTCAAATCTTTGTAGGATTTAGGGTTGCACAAATGTGCCTTAGTTACTTGAAATGTGTATATTTCATTGTATATAAAATTTATCTCAAAAAATGTGATAACTATTGGATTATAGTACATGACATACATGCTGAATATTTTGGGAAAGATGTACTGATGTCTGTGACTTTACTTTGAAATCTGTCTGTAAGATGGGCTGTTGATAGGTGGAAATAAGAATAGAGCTTTGATAAAACAAGCATGTTCAATCTTAAAATGAATAGCATATTGTATTCATTTTAATATTTTTCAACATTTCTCTGGGTTTGGAATTTTGACAATATATTGATAAGTGAAAAGTTAGTGCTAAATTTATTAAATTACAGATTTAAATACCTAGTTATTCTTTAACTCTTTAAGTTTCATTTAAAAATCTTATTTTTATTGGTAAATGTAGTAAATTTAAATAATCCATTAAAAGGGGCCTTCGATCACTATTTTAGTCAGCATAGCTTCTATTATGCTGCAGTAACAAATAAGACCCCAAATTTCAATTGTTTATTTGCAGCAAAGGTGCATTTCTCACTTTAGTTACAGTCTGATACAGGTCAGATGGTTTTCCTGGACATCTCTCCTTCAGAGGCAACTTAAAGATCTCAGATGCTTTCTTTTTGCAATTTTTCCATTTCAGAATACTTCACTTCTTCTCATTCCTGCTCTTAACCACCTTAGACCAAAATGACACATTTCCACATTTCCATAGGCAAGAACTTAGTTACAATACCCCAACCTAATTATTAGCAGGGCTGGGAAATACAATTTCCTGAGTGTGTAAGTAGAAGAAACAATATAGTAAGCATTATTCACTGTAATTATTATTTGGCTCTATTTACAAACTTTGTTAATAAAAATTTAATTATTTAAAATTGTATCTACAAATTTAATTTATTCTCTTTCCTTTTTAAGTACCTTAATTAAGTACTTAAATTATTATTATGAATTCAATAGTTTAAATTTCTATATTTGGTGAATTTTAAGCATTACTTAGTGTCCTAATACTGTTTAGACATTCTTAGGAAGATTTCAATTGAAACTCTTGAGTCTCCAAGTATGTATATAAACAGAATATTAAAAATATTTCCTCTAAAGAATAGACAAAGTGGTGTAGAGATTAAAAAGAAGAATGGTAGTAGTGTTAATTATTTGTTAACATAATTCTTTTGCATTTGTAGAGGTATGATTGAGGTAGTGAAAAGAATCAAAAGTACAAACCAACAACTCAATTATACATTTATTTTTGAATAAGAATTACAAGTCTAAGATATTTTTTCAATATACTAAATTCTGTTCTTCATAAATTCTCAAACACACCAAATAAGCATAAATTTAAAATGCAATATTAATATAGTGACTTGTATTCTCTTGAGTATTTTCTTTATTTAATTCTGAATCTTCCCTGTGTCAAAAAATGTTACCAGGAATGAAATAATTATGCTACACCAAAATATTTAAGGTAACTCTTTCAAGTAATTCTTGATATTAGGCTCTTGGTTGGTTGAATCATTAATGTGCAGTGAGGTTCCAGTCTGAGGTTCTTACTCACAGCTGCCAGAATGCATAATGCTTTATACCTGCTCCCTCAGCCTCCTCCATTGCATTTCATGAGCCTATATCTCCTGGATTCGCTTTCCATATTACCTAAACTGTCTTATGTCTCCACTTGGAAGTGGCTCCATCACTTATCAGATTGAACTAATCTATTTACTCTTTCCCCTTTAAATTATATCCATATTTTTCACATGATAGTGACACGATTTTCAGTTATTTAAATTACAAGTATTCATGTGATTGCAGAGTTGGGAAATGGGATGACATGGTATTTGGTATGAATTCTAGACCCAGATTTGTTTCAGTTCCAATCCCGGCTAGCCCATTTACTTGCTATGTGACCTTCATTCATTACTGAACTTCTCTGGGTCTCAATCTCCTTATCTGTAAAACAGGGATAGTAATAATACCTACATTACAGGATTGTTGAAAGGGTTATATAAGTTGCTAAATATAAAAAAATTTTTATGATCATTATTAATATCATTATTATAATCATTATTATTATTAATAATAACATTATTATTATATGTCTGACTTTGAGGTCAAAGACTCTGATCATGTGAGTGACACCCACTAGGTAGTGTGCAGAATCTTAATTTCTTGGATCTATCAAAGTTTATACTCTCACTGAATCCTCCTCTCATTTTTTTTTTTTGTTAGTTTTTTTTGTTTGTTTTTTTCTCCCAGGGAGTCCTTTTCTTGGTAGGAGGAGGGAGACCTCCTGTCTTGAGGATATTTGCTCTAATGTTACAAAATAGTGAGTTTGTGCTTCCTGCCCCCATGAGTGTCCTGCTCTCAGCTCCTGGGGCTGCTTTGCCTATCTTGGCACAGAGCCAGGAGTGCTTGAGAATTTATATCCCCAGATGCAGCCTCATGTACTGGCTAACTGGTGTGAGAGTAGGAAGGTCCTGCTCCTTTGCTTTAGATTGGTACTACACTTTAGCAGGTGAGGATTGCTTTGTATTTCTGAGCTCCCTACAGGATGAGGTTGAAGACATGTCCTTTGCTTGACTTCTTTACTTCCTTGTCCTGCCTCCCTTGCTGTTTGCCCCCTGCAGCTTCTCCCAGGATTAATTCCTTAATAAATTCCTTGTACAATATTATGCCCTGAATGTTTGTGTCCCCCACCCCCAATTCATATCTTGGCATCTTAATGTCCGATGTAATAGAATTTGGGGCTTTTAGAAAGTGGAGCCCTTGTGTGATGGTTGATTGGTTGTGTCAACTTGTAAGAGAAGCTTAACTAAATTGCCCTAGCAAGTCCACACCATAGGGTGGACCCTGGGGTAGCCCATAATCTAGATGGTATAAAAGGGAAATGAAGAGGGATAGAAGCCCTGTGTGAGTCTTTTCTTTGGATTGGCTTGGGTTCCTTTGGAGAAGCTCCAGATTTTCACCTGGATACTTCAGACCTCCAGACCTTCAGCTAGACCGTTTGGAAATCCGGACCTCCACCTGGACCCTTCAGTGCTCCAGACCTTCGGGTGGGCCCTTTGGACCTCAGTGTGCAGACGGACCCTCTCCTAGCTTCCACGTCTGACTTGTAGGAAACCCAAGGAAGCCAATTCGTAAGCTCTTATATATTCATATATGTTGCATGGTATCTGTTTCTCTAATGAATACTGAATCACCTTGTGAATGTGATTACTGCTCTTATGGAATAGACCCAGAGAGTTCTCTTACCCTCTTTCTGAAATAGCAGAATCTACCAAGATGTTGTCAGTCTGCAACACGAAAGGAATCACATACCACACTGGCTTGAGTAGTCCTGATATCAAACTTCCAGACTCCAGAATTGTTAGAAACAAATGTTTGTTGTTAAGCTACTCAACCTATGGTAATTTATTATCACAATCCGAAAAAAGATACACAAGAGTCTTTGTCTTAGAAGGAAATCCTTCTGCTAACACAAAGCAGTCCTAAACTGGCCAGGTGAACTGGGAAAAAATAACTCCAAATGATAATACTTTAAAACAATACTAACTTAACACGCTCATTAACCTGTTAATTTGAATTCTAGAACTTCTTAAACTTGGAGGTATATCAGACTCACCGTTAGGATTTAAAAAAAATGAATTACTGAGGCCCCCAATTCTGTCCACTTTCTTATTCAGTAGATCTGAAATAACTCATGGGGTCCAGGGACTTTCAGGTCTAATGAGTCCTCAGGTGATGGTGATGCTTCTGGTCCAGGCACCACATTGTATGAGCCACTGCTGTAAATGATGACTGTTTTCCAAACAACTCTACACATGACACAATTGCAGAGTAACAGAATACTGAGCCATGTGATCAAAATGTGAAGGTTTAAATATTAGCTTGAATATGTCAAAGAATGAAAGGCAAAGTATTTCAAGTGGTAAGGATGGAAAATATCTAGGAACACTCTCTAATGAGCCCAAGAAATGTTTAGTGGGTAAAATTCTGTACTGTCTACGTTTTGATTTGAATACACATTCATCCGAGTTTCATCCAAATACGTTGTCCGCAGGATAAAAGTCAGTTAGTCATAAAAAAAATAGCATGTGTAAAAAAGCCTCACATGAGCTGCATCATTCTTAGTAGGCCTCTGACAGATGTTACTGTGATCCTTTAGTATCTGTGAGGAATTCGTTACAGGACCCCATGTAGATACCAAAATTCATGAGTGCTCAAGTCTCTTATTTAAAGTAGTGTCGTATTTTCATATAACCTACGTACATCATGCATATACCTTAAGTCATCTCTCAGTTGCTTTACACATCTAATACAAACCAAGTGTTACCTAAAAGGAGTCCTATTGCCTAGGCTTTAATTACAAGATAAAAAAATATATATACACGTTAATCACAGACACAATTTTTCCCTGGATATTTTGGATCCAAGGTTGTTTCAGTCTGTAGCTGTGGAATGTCCAGATAGTCAGACTCTCAGTGTTTCCTCTTCTCTCTCAGCTCCTATTCTCTTCCTATTTACAAGCAAGGTCCTTCATTTTCTCGGTACTGCTTCATGTTGCACAGATTGGAAGTAAACATGATAGAGAGAATGAGCTCATAGAGAGCTCTCATTTCCCATACAAATTTGCTCTATGATGTGTTACCACAAGCCAAAGTTTGTGGACTGCTAGCATGTGAGATAATGCATGTGTGAGTACACTAGAGGTGGATATACACCAAAAAGCTACCATCATTTGATTATCTGGAGCAGCTGTTCAGTACTGCATTGTTACTTTGGAACAAACATTTATTTTAACACAGGCACCTGGAAAATGTACTTGTTGATCTGGAGCGAGATCTGTGGAGACACCACTAAGGGCACGGGACTAATGCTTTACAGTCCTCCTCCCTTCCCACAGAGGAGGAAGCCGCTTTCGAAATGGGTCCAGTATCTCAGTCCCGGAAAGTGACAGACAGTGTAGATTATATGATTCAAGTGACATTTCATTTTCCTTTTTCTAGAAATCAAAATGTACACTTGTTTAATTCTTTGTGGAATGGTATTATGGTTTGTGTATTGGTTAGGTTTTCAAAGAACCAATGGTCGTAAGAGAGCAGATTTAATAGGGGACATTTACAATATTCACCCAGAAGCCAAATGCAGAAGGTGCCAAATGTCCATCTAGGCACTGGAGACCCAAAAGATCCAACTGAGGGCTGGGAGCCCACAGCACTGTCCCATGTAGGTCCGTGTCTGCACATGATGACTGGAGCCAGGAAACAATGCTTGCAGCAGAGATGACAACCAGAGCTCCTTCGAAGCAACAGCAGCCATCCTCGATGACAGCAAGGCCCCGAGCTCCTTCCTCAATGAGATCAGCTGAGCCCCCTCGGAAAGAACCAGCTGCAGCAGAGCTTCTCGTGGGAAACAGCCTGCCAACTAGCTACGGCTCCCGCTCTGCCTTATGTTGCGTTAGCAACAACCCTCAGGTGGATCTCGTGCACCCAGCATCACACCAAGTCAGTCCAGCTGGGTGTTCTGGCTCAAGTTGACCATATTAGGTCTACGACAGTTTGGATCTAAAATGTCTACCAAAAGACTTGTGTTTTGAAGGTGTGGTCATTGACTGACTGGGTCATGAGGACAATGATCTCATCAATGAATTAATCCATAGAAGGGTTCATAACTTGATGGGATATTGGGAGATGATGGAAATTTTAGGAGATGGTGCCGAGTTTCAGGAAGTGACCACTGGGGGTGTGTCCTTGAGTGTCCTTGAAGGGATATCATATTCCCATCCCCCAATTTATTGATTGTCAGGAGGTAAGCAGCTTTCCTCTGCCATGGCTTTCAACTGTGATGTTTCTGCCTTGCCACAGCCCCACAAGCAATGGAGTCAGCTGACCATGGAAAATCTCTAAAACTGTGAGCCAAAATAAATCTTTTCTCTTTTAAACTGATTTTCTCAGGTATTTTGTCACAGCCACAGAAAGGTAGCAGGAATGATTTCAATTATTAATTCAATTCCTTTAATATATTTGGACTATTCAGGCTATCAGGTTTATCTTAGTTTCAAATTATTTGGCATAAAGTGTTTTTAAATATTCTCTGACTGTCCTTTTAATGCCTATAGGTTCAGTAGTGATGTTGCCATTATATTCTTTCTTCTTTTCTTGGTAAATCTGTCTAGAGGAATATCAAGTTTATTTATTTTTTCAAAGAGCCAGGTTTAGTTTTCATTGATTTAATCTATTGGGTTTTTTTTTTTTTAAATTCACTTCTCATTTATATTATTTCCTTTTTCATATTTGCTTTGCATGTTAAATTGCCATAAACTTATAGTTTTCCAGTGTAGAAATTTAAATTATTGGTGTGATATTCAGTCTGAAATTTGGTAACTTTTAGTGTAAGTGCTTATTTTTAGCTATACCTCATAAATTTTTAAATATTATGTCTTCATTTTCCTTCAATTAAAATGTTTTCTAATTTTCTCTGTGAATAACGGTCTAAGGCCTGTGTTGTTTAGAATTCTTTAATTTCTAAAATGTTTAGGAGTTTTCCCATTATTGATTTTAATTTTAATTATGTTAAAGGTTAGTGGACATACTTTGTCTGGTTTAAGGTCTTTTACTTTTGTTATAGTTTGTATTTTGGCACAAAATTTTTTCTACCTTGGTTATTGCTTCACGTACACTGGAAAAGAATATGTATATTGCATTTTGGGGATGAAATGTTATATCAGTATTAATTAGGTTAATTTAGTTGCTAATGTTCAAGTTCTCTGTTATCCTTTTAGATTTTCTATCTATGAGTTATATTGATTGCTGAGAGAAGAATATTGAAATTTCCAGTTCTCACTGTAGTCTGGTCTAGTTCTCTGGTTCTTTTATGATACTGTATTTTGAAGTTTTGTTGAAGTGCATACCTATTTAGACTTTGGAATGTTCTTATTTTTATCCTACATAATATTGTTTTGAAGTCTACTTTGTCTGATATTATAGCCAATCCAAGTTTCTTTTGTTTAGTGTTTGCATGCTATATATCTTTTTCCATCTTTTAATCTTTAGCTATATTTTTATATTTAAAATACAGTTGGTACAGAGAGCGTGTACTTGAGTCCTTATTTAATTTGATGCTTTCTGTATATTAGTAATCTACTTAGAATCATTTTATTATTTCCATTTTTTACTATAGACTCTTTTTTCATATATCATTTTTGCTTTTGCTTAGAATAGTAGGCTAAGTTTTAGTATTTTATCTGAGGGTTTTTTTTTTTTTTTGGCTTAACTATGTTCTTTTTCTTTTTCTTTTTGGGGAGATATATACCCCCAAACGATATATATATTTTCAAAGTCACTTAAATTTGTTATTATTCCCTTTCAAATAAAATAGGGACACATTACAACCATACTGGGGCCACTTACCCCTCCACAATTGATCTTTATGTTATAATTATCGTGTAGATTATATCCATATACATTGCAACTCCATACTAAGATTACTTTCAATAATCACATATGTTTCATGCTTATGTTTACCCAGATAGTTAACATTTCTGTTTCTTTCTCTTTCACTTCTGAAGACACAGGTTTCGCTCTGACATCAGTTCCCCTTAGCCTGAAGAACTTTCTTTTGTATTTCTATTTGAGTACATCTGATGGTGACTACTTCTCTTAGTTTTTGCTCACTTGAGATTGCCTTTATTTCATCTTTCCTAAAAGACTTTCACTGGATACAGATTCTGAATTGAAAGTCCTTTTCTTCTAGCACTTACCTTCCATGAACTTCTTACCTTTCTCATGAAAATTCCACAGTCACTTATCGTTTTCTTATATTTGTTTGTTCTCTACCAACCTTCAATTTTCTTTATCTTTGTGCTACATTTTGCAGCAGTTTGATTATGATCTGTCCACCTCTGATTTTGCTTGATTTATCCTACCATATTGGATCACAGAGCTTCTTGAATTCATAAATTTATATATTTCACCTAATTTGTGAAGATTTTGGCCACCATCTCCTCAATTTTTTTTTTTTTTTTTTTTTTTTTGTGGTGCCGGGGATCAAACTCAGGCCCTTGTGCTTGCAAGGCAAGCACTCTAATCACTGAGCTAAATCCCCAGCCCCTCTCCTCAAATGTTGAGACTCTCTTTTCTCCATCTGGGATTTTAATGACTCATAAGTTATATGTTTTGATACTGTCCTACTGGTGTTTTCTGTCCAGAAATATGGGGTTTTAATTAAAGCCTTAGCTGCCTATGCTGCTGCACAAAACAACTTAGGAAAACTCAGCCTACTCAATCATGTCTCTAAATTTTGACAACCTTAACTCATCTAATTTCATTTACTTTTTAGCATTCTCAAAATTTTTTATGTGCTTTAACCAGAATTTTTAGTGGTAAGCAGCAGGAAAGATAAACTGAAATAGACTCATATTGCAGTTTTAACTTCTCAAGGCTTGAGCTTTTATATCTCCTAAATAAGTGTTACTAAAAAATAAAAAAATACAATAAAGTTAACTTTTTATAGCTTTAGAAACAGAATTCCAGAAAAATGAAGTAGGTTGAAGAATATGGTTTAGTTAGGAAAGTCACGTAATATAATGGAACACGCACATTTCAGAATTAGATCTCTGTAATGAGTTTCTTTGGTTGTCAGTCCTCCCCCTCTCCTGAAAATGAATGAAATCTATAATACCGCCCCCTGACCCTACCTCCAATCTAGGAGTTGAGAGAAATGTTATTGGCAGCTAAGAACTATATGGTGTCAACTTTACATATGCTGAAGATGTGATTTACTTTCCCCATAGAGAGTCAAAAGTTTTTGCTTCCCGTCCAGAAAGGCTAACCTGTTATTACTGAGCTATCTTGTTTTGAACCCACATTTAGGGGGAAACTTCAGGTTATTAGTTTGTTGCAGAGGTAGCAGGTAGATAGGGAAAGAACATTCTGGTCAGATGGCTGTGGAATTGTCAGGCAGGCTGCAGTTGTCTTTTCTCCAACTGGCAGTGTCATTTTGGCAAATTGTTTGATAAGATTTGTCAGTCTGATGAAGCTTCTTAGGATGTAAACAACAGAGAGCTATTGACCGGATATGAATTTGTGAGTTTCTAAGCCAAACAAATGATCAGCTTTGTAATATAGTGAATTTTAGAAACAAAAAGCTTTTTAAAAACTCATTTGAAACTAATACTTTTTGTCAGTTAGTGCGAAGTGTGGTATGAGACTTTTCTAAGTGTGCCGTGTACAAACATTACTAAACTTTAACAATGCTTATTTTAAATGTATTAGAAAAAATAAAACTAGAAACTAGAAAACTTATTGTTCCATAGATTTCAGAGTTTATAATGAAGTTATGTTTAGTGTCATTTCAGTTTTGTTTGTTTTTGGTTTTTTTTTGTGTGTGTGTGTGCCGGGGATCGAACTCAGGGCTTTGTACTTCCTAGGCAAGCACTCTAACCACTGAGCTAAATCCCCAACCTTCAGGTTATGTTTAAAAGGGTGGTTCATTTTAAGAAAAAGAATTAAGCACTTAGAGAACCAGTGGTAAGTGGGTGTGACAAAAATAATGAAAAATGGGTATTTTCAGATATTTTCAGAAACTTTTCAGTTTGGGCCATAGCTAACACTGAAAAGCTAATAAGATGGATAAACTCACAAACGAAATGTTGGGAAACAAATTTAGATACAACTATTTACCTCTTTATATAAAATCAAAAACCTGACAAATTTAATCTATTATGTTAGAAGTCAAGATTGAGATTACTATAAGGAGAATGAGTAAAAGAGACTACATGTGGTCTTCCACTGAAAAAATCTTCTGCCATTGATTTGGGTGCTAGTTACACAAATGTGTTCTTGTGGTAAATATTAATTGATATTCACTCTTATTGCTGTAGTTTGGGTATGGTGTTAGTGTATCTCCCACGGTTCATGTGCTGGAAACTTGCTCCCCACTCTGGTGATAGTGGGAGATGGTGGAACGTCTAAAATGTGCAGCTCAATGGGAGGCAATTGAGTCGTTGGAAGTGCTGCTATCAGAGGGATTTGTGCTGGTCTCGCACAGTGAGTTATTTCTTTTAAGAGAGGGATGTTATAGAACAAGGCCACCCTATGTGCTTGGTTCCTTTCATATGGCTGGTTCCCGTTTTGTTTCTCTATCATTTCATCATCCAGTGAAGAGATCCCTCATAAGAGTTGAGACAGATGTGGTCACCCAATGTTGGACTTTAAGTATGAATTCTGTAAACCTCTTTTCTCTGCAAAGTGCTCCGCCTCCAATATTTTGTTACAGAGACTGAAAATAGCCTTCTACACACGATTTATTTATCTGTGTGATCTATACACTAATCAAACTTACACTGAATTTAAAATAAGGACATATTAGAAACAAAAATTTCCCCCATATTACAGCAACTTCAATGGAGCATGCTCTCTATCAGAATTTATAAAGGAAAATGTGCCATTTATTTTGATAATATAAGTAAATAAAGTCATAAAACTAGTATGTGGTTTGGATAAATGTAGAGACCAGCAGTTTTTTCCTTGAGATAATTGGGAATTATGGTAAGCATGCTGTGAATAATATCTTTAGGATCATAGCCCAATATCCTGTATCAGGAAAGAGAAAAATAGGATAGAGTTTCAGGGCATCAGCCCAAAATAATGAATGAAATACTATTTGTGGCATCTGCCATCATAGTTGAAATTTACAGATAGCCTACAAAGAGTTGACTAAATCAATTATTCATACTCAAGTAAATCTCAAAATCTTGACTGGAATAGCAGTATCTGACAGCACTCATAGTTCTAATTATAAAGAATTATTTTACATCAGTAACAAAAAACTACACATGTCCACAGACATGAAAAAAAATGACATGAGTAGCTTAAACTACTCAAATAGTATTTGAAAAGATGGGCAGTCACACTGCTAGTTAAAGACTAGCATATGAGCATAATGGAATATTAGTGGTCAGCCAGCAAGAAATAGGTGTCAGTAATAACTTGGTAGGTATGAATGTTTGAAATTAGTTTCTATAATGCTGGAACCTTTGAGGAGGTACAATACATAGCAACTATCTTGTCCATGCAGGTTCTGAATATGTTAAAGGACAAAAGTAGGCAATATAAGTCACTTTGTTTCTGAAAAAGTTTACATTAGGGAATACAGTGTAATACGGAAAAATGAATGGTCTCTCTGATACTAAACCTCAGAACTAAGCAGACTTAAACTTTGCAAACTGCTCACCTAGACACATGGAACACTTGATGAGGGCTTGTTGCTACATGTGACTCACAGCATGGAGGACCAAGGGAAAATGCATGCTTGTCCCTGCATATGAAGACTTCTAGGATGAAAAAGGGTACAGTAAATGTGAACATGTACAGTGAATTTTTTTCCTCAGATTTATCATTCCAGTAATTTATTCCATGTCCTTCTGGATAGAATATAATAAAGAGGAGAAAGGCCAAACAAGTCATGCTACTTAAGTTCCTTCAAACTGGAGGAAAATATCATGGGTGAGGAAGACGCGTTCTTTTGTAACTCAAACAATTTGGGTTGTATGCACATTTATAGAGATCATTACAAAGGTTAATTTGACAATAGGCATATAGCATTTAAATGCAAATAATTTGTGAGCTAACCCTCAGTCTCATTTCTAGGAAGTAATTCTTGTAGGTAAAGGACAAGAGTACACAAGATATTCATTGAAGTATTATTTGTAATTAATAAATTAGAATGAATATCCATCAGTACATGCCAGAGAAATGATATTACTCACATATAAGTGATTACAGTAATGAAAACCTGTATATCACATTGCATATTACAAATATAGCTTATATACATAGTCTAATTTAAAAAGTATAAGTATAGTTATGCGTTACCTGAAACTGTTTCTCAAAATATAATGATGTTTATGTCAGAATGGTGACATTTCTGATGACTTTCTTCTATATCTGCTTGTATTATTTAATTTTTCTTTATGTAATGAGCATGTATAATTTATATAGGCAGAACATCAACAGAGCCATTTAATTTCAGGGAGAAAAGCAAATTATAAAAACTGACCTCTAAAATGTAAACAAACATGAAACACGACTTCTGTATTTTCCTCTGTGCATCTCAGCTGTGTGGTCATTTGGTGTCATTAATGTCATTATTGAGACTTCTCTCCAACAGTTTCATTATTTAACCATTCATATCATGGATCATCAAAATCGTTTTCAAAAACTCTCTTCCATTTTTTGATAAGAGAACAACAAAATAAATGTGAGAAGAATATTTTACTTTGCTGTGTTTGAAGAGAAAGCTCAATAGGCCAATGATATTTTGTGACTCAGAAAGTCTTAGTATTATCTTTGAAGGCTGGTCAAGCTCTGAATATCAGTTACACGGATTTCTGATTTAGTTCCTTAATTGCTGTAAGTCTCAGTTTCCTAAATTGAAAATCTAATTCCTACTTCCCACTACCATTGTGAAAATAAAATAAAATTAATTTAAACAAAAAAATCCATCTGCTTTAATGTTTGGGAGTCGTGCCCCTTCCCTTGACCTTCCTTACAGTGATGCCAAGTTTAACAGTTCACCAGCCCATCATCTCTAAAAGAACAGCAGATCCAGACACAATACACCAAAGAATTTGGCCCATAAAAAAAAAAATTAACAAGATCAGCTAAGAGATGAACCAATGTAGAGACCCAGGTATATTCTTTGCAAAGAGCTAAAGGAGGATGTTGCCTCCCAAAACTAATGCTCAGAATCTGTCAGTGAAAAATTCCATCATTTTTCATTTATTCTTTTCAAACTTGAACGTTTGTAACATTATGAATCCGATTTAAAAATGGCAATAGCTGGGTTGAGGGAACATGATTATCTAATGTGACATAGAGAATGAAACAGATAACTGGGTAAAGGTGACCCCTTGGGAGATTAAACTTCATACATTAGAAGGGATACTAGACAGTCAGAGAATAATGCACAAAAAATATAGGATATCTTAAAAATCACATTTCAGATGTTGGTCTAGACTCAGATCTGCTCTCAGCATTTTATCCTAATTAATTTAATCCATTTAAATCAATAATTTAAAATTTTTGCCATTTACGTGATTGCAAGCCAGATCATTTGCTGTATGTTCTGAAAAATAACAGCAAAAAATTCTCCTTCACTCCCATATTATTATGCAGTTAATTCTTACACAAACTGTTCTCTCAGGCAGCTGCTTACAAGTACTTGAGAGGAGGTGGAGAAATACAAATGATAGTTAAGTGAAAGTCCTGCTTGGAACAGATGCATAGACTGCAGAAATGCTATCACAATTATGCTTGAATATATAGTATTATTAGAAAATGAAAGAAACTTGCTGATAAATTCCCATTTTACCTGGGAAATACTTGTGGTTTTATACAGACATTAATTTAGATTTACTTTTGCTCCTTTAATAATTTTTTAATATTTAAGAAACTTTTGCATACTCAAAACCTGGTGTGTCTTAGGTACTTTTCTCATTGCTGAGACAAAATGCCTGACACCCAGAAGTTAAAGCAGGAAAATTTCATTTCAGCTTTCATTTTGTAGAGGTCTCAGTCCATAGTTGGCTGGCTCCAGGGCAGGGTGGAATGGCAGAGGGGTTTAACAGAGGAGAAATAGTTCATGGCATGCCAAGCAGAAGGCAGCAAGCAGCAAGTAGCAAGCAGCAGCCTGCCTTTCCCTTTTATTCCATCCAGGCTGTAAACCTTTTGGGTTGTGCCACCCACACCCAGGATGGAGCTTCTGTTTTCAGTAAATACTTTCAGCCATACCCAAAACTGTGCTGATCCAAATTAGTTGGTCATTTCTTACTCCTGTTGACACAATCAGTTAACTATCACATGGTTTTAACTTTGCATAGAGAAAAGGAAAGCAGTAAGCTTTTTTTTGTGTGTGTGTCTTTTTTAAATTGGAAAATAAAAAGGAATTTCTCTTAAGGAAATATGAAGTAAGTTTGTCTTGGAATACTCCTTAGGCTGAGAACATCTAAAAATTTTGAAAGTCAACAGATAAACCTAGTATTTCTTAGCTTTCAAAATGATTTCCCATACTGAGTGTGGATGCTGAAAAGTTAACCTAAACAAAATTTTTGACAGTTTCTGTTATGGTTTTATCTAGATGTCCCCCCAAAGCCTAATGCACTCATAGGTGAGGCTTTTCAGAGGTGGCTGGATCTAGGGTGTGTGCTTCTGGGATCAAGTATGTGATTCTGGGACTGATTCATAGTGGGATTGTAGGATTAAGGCTGCCCCACCCTGGGTGTGAGTGCTACCCTCTCTAAGGGTGGCTAGCCTGGAAAAAATATAAGGGACAGAAAGGAGGTCAGTGTTTGTCACTTGTAGCTCACTGCTTGCTGCTTTGTTGCCTTCTTCCTGCTATGAACTGTTTCTCCTTTGTGATGCCCCTCTGCCCTCCCACCCTGCATTGGAGCCAGCCAACTATGAACTGAAATCTCTACAAACTGTGAACCAATTAAACCTTTCCTTCTTTAACTTTGGGTATCAGATATTTTGTCTCAGGAATGAGAAAAGTAACTAACACAGTCTCTCACAAATGAAAGTATGAAAATTAGAATTCCAGGGCCTTCCAATGATGCAGAAAATCCTTAATATCCAGGAAATTTTTTGGGATTCCTAAAGGGTCCACACTTGGAGTGAGAAGAAACCTCACGGGTAGCAGAGTTGCGCAGCGGAAGCGTGCTGGGCCCATAACCCAGAGAAGAAACCTCACACAGACTACCTCACATTAAGTACTGAAACCAATAGAATCAGTTACCTATTAGATTAAGGTGATTTCCCCTTAGCTGCCAAAACAAAAAGAAAATCTGTTGTGGAAGAACATAATAGTCATAGACTCCTTCCTCTCTAGACATTTGTAATACGGTGCAGAACACAGTAAAAAATAACCATGTGTACAAGGAGAGAAGATGTTACCAGAAATCCAAGAAGAAGTAAGGGAAATAGAAACTCAACTTCAAGTGATTCATACAACATTAACTTGAGAGCTTTAGTATATGTGCTGCCAAAGCAAGCACATGAGAACTTTAAAATAATTATTGATCAGTAGGTTCCCACAATAAAAAATACTTCTCAGAAGAATATTGGCAGCTATAAAAATAGTAAAAGGAAATTCTAGAAATAAAAAATATAATAACAGAAATTACAAACTCAAAGGATGGTTTTAATATAAGATATACATCAAACAAAAATTATTTAACTCCAAGAAAAAATTATTTAACTGCAAGATAAATCAGAAGAAAATAAACTAAAGAACAAAGAAGCAAAAGGATGGAAAGTATAAAAAATTGTAAGACAAACTCAAGGGCATGAAGTTGGAATTCCGAAAAGAAAGAAGAGAGAAGTCGTGAACTGCAGTAACGAAGTCTAGTCAGAATTTTCCCAAGCCCAAAGGAAATATCAGGCCACAGATTCAAATTAAAGAATGAGCTCCAAACAAAATAAAATGTAAGCCACAGTAGGCATATTATTTTATATTTTGATAAAACTTCTGAAAAATCCAAGAAAAAGAAAAATTGTTTAAACTAGGAAGAAAATGGTAGATTTTTTTTTCAAAATAGGAAGAATAAGACTGATTTCTGATTTCTTCTGGCTTCTCTACAGAAATAGTAGGACAATGAAAGAATGTATTTAAATTGATGAAAGAATACAGATTCTAACTTCATGTTATATATCAAATGAACTTTCCTTCAAATATTAGACAAAATAAGTAATTTTCAAACACAAAAAATGGGAGAATATGCCACCAGAAGACTGATAGCAAGGGAAGCACTAAAGTTTTTCTCTTAAGGAGAAGAAAAATTATTCCAAATGGAAGCTCAAATTTTCAGAAGAAAGATTACTGAGAAGGTTAAATATATGGGACAGCAAAAATAAATATTATGTGTCACAATAATATTTTTCTTAAAAAATAATATTTTTCTTAAGGTAATGTGACCTATTTGTAGAACGAAAATTCATTAGATAATAAAAATTCATAAGATAAGAGGAAGTAAAATTAAGGAGTTCTGATGTTTCTTTTTTGGAGAAATTGAAAAATACTAAATTATATAAGACTTAAAACTAGATCAAAATGCATTGTGTAATTATCTAAAGTTACCATCAAAATTGTAAAATAATAATGGCTTTAGATAAGTAAAATATAATGGAAAAACTGAATAATAAATTTTTTTCCTGCATTTTAATCATTGGTGCATGTTGAGTCAATTTCTGTGTAAGGAAAAGATACAGATGTAACTTTCCTTGCTATGTTTTCAAAGGACTTGTGAGCTACCTGGTGAATCAAAATTCTTTTGGAGGCAAGTTCAGGTTGATAGCTAGATCTACCACTCATTATTTATATGGTCAAGGCAGTTTTCCCACCTTCTTGGGTTTCAGTTTCCCCTTTGAGACAACAGGATTACCTAATAGATTTGTTGCAAAGATTAGCAACACTGTTTACAAAGCACCTGACATGGTACAAGGCTCCATGTAGGTAGGGTTGGAGCTACAGTTGACTATTGAAAAAATACCAGAAAACCACCAGAAAAACCTATTGGTCAGTAAAGCTAAATTTATCAGATTTATGGAAATATAAGGGCTTGGAAGTACAGTATTATGAGGAGTTATATCAAGGTATTTATAGCGTTTTGGAGTCTGAGCAGGTGAATCAGAATCTTGAAGGTGGATCTTGCAAGGCAAGAACTGGTTAGGGCTGAAGAGGGTTTATAACATACTGGTTTGAGATTGATACAGCAAGATGAAGATCTTGCAGTAAGTAATGATGAATAGTATGTTAGTTTTGATGAATTTGTTGTTTTGTTGGCTAGTAGATTTTACCTCTAGATGCAGATATTTCCTGAAGCAAGCAACTAAATTATACATGCTGAGTCCTAGTATTCTGTAGTGCAGGCTTAGAGAATTATGTCCATGCAGTCCCAGTATTGTTTACACAGAGTCAGGGAAATATGGTGGTTTCATTTGTCAGTTTTCTTATTATCAGTGAGACTTCACTTTTAATATAGGAATTGAACATAACTGTGGAAAAAGTCCTTGCAGGACCTGGTAGGATGCTTAATGAGAACAGTACTTTTACTATCCTTCTAATGACATTCGAATGATTATACTATTGTTCTAGTGACAGTTTGCCTCTGATGGCTTTTCTCATGCAGTAGACTTAGTAATAATGTTTCTCATATTGAGACAAACACCTGACTCTTTCCTTTTTCCTGTCTCAGCAAGACAGGGTGAAGTTTAGTGACTGGCTGTCATGCCCCTCCCCCTTGCTTCCCCTTCCCCTCCTCCCACTTGCCCCTCTGAATGGACAGGGACAACTTGCCTCTTGCTTCAGCGCCCTTCTGCCACACTGCTGCCTCTTCGGAGAAGGGAAGGACCAGGGAGAGGGATCTGGGCACATTACTAACATCTCAAATCTCCCCACACCCCAATAGGCTGTAATGAACACAGCTCTTGAGAAGATCAGCTCTGCCCTTGTCCACAGGAATGTGACAGCTGTCAATTAAACAGCTTACGAGACCCTGTCCTCTCATTGGAGTGCTGTCATGACAACTGTGGCTGCTCTGGAGCTCCATTTGTACAAATTATAGGGCTGCACTTAGACCAATGGGCAGGCCTAAATTTGAACCAAGTACAGGTCTACAGTGGGACCAGTCACAGGCCTGAGGCTGCTGTAGAAGCAGCACTCTGCTCACATTTCTGGCGTTACTCCAGGAGGGCTCCCTCTGATATACTAACCACCCCATGCTGTAGCACAGGCTCTGCTCAAATAAAGCCTCACTCCTGTGGCCCTGCAAGTCTGTTTATGAGGTTTTTCTCCAGTAGTGTGGCCCTAGAACGTCTTGTAAATCTACTCAGGATTTTTTTTGTGTATAGACAGAGTGGTCATTTCAAAAGAAAGAGCAATAAACACTAGGGACTGTTAGCCTTGAAGAGATCCAGAGACCAGCAGGCAACAAAGACCAGTTTTCAGCAGGGTTGACCTGTAGCATCTGGTGCAAGCCAGCATTGAATGGCAGCTGCTGGAGCAGCAGAGACCAGTATGTGGCAGTGTCTGTCGGCAGTATCAGGCATGAGCTGGCATCCATGGCTCTGGCTAGCAGTGGAAGATAGGACTGCCCGAAAGACTCCAGCACAAGCCAGTATGGAAGGTGGCAGCAGAGAGTGGCAGAAGCCAGCAGCTGGATGTGTCAGCTGATGGCATCCAATTTAACTGGTATTTTCTGGTGGCATCATGACTGCTGGTACAGCCGCACTTTGTGAATTCATAAGTTCTATTGGAATGGAATAAAAGAACCCTTAATTGATTGACAGCAATATTTATTCTTGTAAGTTATGAAAAGAAGTGGCTAGCATTACTTCTGGAAATTCCCAAACATCTGCTAGTGAAGTCACTATTGTCTTCTGCTGTTGAAATGTGGAGTCCTCACCAACTCCTAATTAACCTAGATATGGGAAATAGTGATCTTTCAGTTAAATCAAATTGCACTTAGCATAATGTTTTTGATGCAGTTCTCGCTCTTCTAGTGACGCTATCCACGAAATGTGCTAAGGGAAATCATTTTGATGTCATTCCCTGGAACAAATGACCTGGTCTACTAATATCCAAGAAATTTTATTTTATTTTATAAGTTTCTTATCTTACTCTAGGATTTAACAATCATTTAGAGACATGATCCATAGCAAACATATTAATAATAAAGACTATAAGAAGGGTGAGACCTTCATGAGCTTTTGCAAGAAATTATTAATCTTTCAAATTTAAACTCTGTAAAAATACAAAGGTTTTTGTTTGTTCATGTTTTAAAATGCATTCTTTTATGGGCAAGGTAAAGATGAAAGGATTTGGATAACCTCATACCAGTTAATTCCTAAAAAAAAAAAAAAAACTTAGCGGAACTGTGTCTCAAAGAATACTGTATTGGAAACATGTTTTAAACACCTATCAATAGTGATATCTTCTCACTTTTCATGAGAAATTAATGCTAAGATCTGATGGGTTGATCTACATAGTACTGAAGAAAGTATCCTGGGGGTAGGTGGTTCAACTGTGTTTGCTAATAGGCAATTGGGTGCAGAAAATGAATGAAAACCTTATTATTCTCCCCATTTTCTCTTAGAAGATGAATGACAGTGGATACATTTGTTTCTGTTTTCTTAATAGACAATAGCTAACTTTCATGACAAGCACAAATCATTAAACTGCTTAGACTTCAGCAATGTTGTGATTGAGCATTGCTGTATCAATTACAAAAGTTCAAATAAACAAATTTAATGAACTGATTTAACTCACTGTTGTGTTTGTGCCTAATTAGTTTCAATGAATAGCAAAGGGGCTTTCAAACTCTTGAGTTAGTGCCTACCTGATCATTAACAAACAGCATGATTTGGTGATTACAAAGACAGATTTAAATTCTAGCTCCAATGTTCAGTACTTGTTTTACTCAGAAAAATCACTTAATCTTTCAGAATTTGAAATTTTATTCCATAAATATAGGTAACTCCACATTTTATTCTGGAAATTTAGTAAAAGATTGTGTTCAAATGCATAGTGCATGACCTGGGCTAAGGATTTCTTTTAGTTTCCTTTTAAAATGAGATGTAGTGGTGAAGGAGTACAATTTATTGGACAGAGAAACAGCCTCTCTTCTATCAGAATTTCAGTTCACATAATTGCTATTAAATCAAGTTGTTCATTTCAAGAGGTTGATATCAAATAGGATATAAGTCCAATGCACTATATCCTACTATGTTCTACAAAATCTTGATCAAGACACTTACCAGGTCTCAGTTTGCTTATCCGTTAATAAGTGAAGATAGTGCTAAGGGGTTAAGTGACACCAGCTACTGGAAAAAAGACAAACACTACTGGAAATAGTCAATAAGCATAGATTCTGTGCTGCAATCACTTTCTGTCATAGAAAAATAGATATTTTGAAATTTAGATCTTTTCTTTGAATAACAGTTTTGTGCATGCTATCCAATGATATATTCTTTTCTTGGTAAAAACAAAGCTTTCCAAACAGTATGAAGAAACTCTTGATTCAAGGTGGAAATCTGACTACATATATCCATTTTCCTACATTAAAAAACAGAAAAGTATTTTTAAAGATGAAGTTATCCCATGCAGCGAAGGATGTTAGTGGTCTTCCCAGATCAATTTAACCAGAGGTGTCCTGTTTCCCAGCCATGATGAATGTGTTCAAGGTTCGCAATTGCACGGGCAATTCCTGCTCCAGTGGCTCCCAGGGTGTCACACTGAAGCTGGGCTTCATTTCAACCACATCGTACTTAGCTGCTTCTCCTACTCTAAACTTGCTACCTTCACTCTCCTAATAAGTTGGTTTCATTGGAAACTCCATCTCATGGGCTTCTTCCAGGATCCCCAAAGCAAGACAACTCGTAGTGGTCAACAAAACAGTTTATGAAGGGGTATAGCTGTTCAGGTCATTGATAAATGGCAGTTTCTAATAAGTTTCTCAGAGATGGAGAGCTTCTTGACAAATGAAATAGAACTAAATCCAGTCATGCAGAAAGATTCTGGCAGGACAGAGAAGTGGAAGTGGGATAGCCTTAATAGAAAGTTCAAATTTGGAGAATCTGTGAGATAGTGTTTCCTCTTTCCCAACATATACTTTCCACCATGCAGCACCCAGCAAGTTAGGTAATTTAGCATTTTGTGCCAGCCAAAAGCCACAGGACCTACCCTAAACAGACAAAAATCTCCTTGGAGAGGATGGCAGTGCTAGAGCTACACCTACAAAGTTTCTGATTATTCTCTAGCCTAATAGTCAGCTCTTTGAACATTTGTATATACCAAATAGAAGAAATACATATCTCCTGCCTAGATTAGTTGAGAAAAGCCTTTACTTTTAAATGTGAACTTACAAAGGTCACCAGGCATGTGAAAGCCAAAGCAAATAAATGCAAAAACTGACAAAGAAAAGCAAAAAGAATTGGAACAGTATTAGGAAAAAAGAAGAGAAAGAAACAAAAGTATGAGCTTAGCAGGACAGGTTTATTTCAGAATGAACCTGAAAGAGACCATCCTGGCACTTTGACTAGTGTGGTAACTCTTGTATAGGCTATGAGGTCTTTTATAAGGTTATTTCCATTAAGGAGAATTGTGGCTACCTACAAGATTTGGGTAATGGTTGTCCAAGGACAAATCTAGGGAAAGTATAGGGGATAATGGTTGTTACCAATAGCAGGGCTGTAGGAGTCATTGGGTGCAACTGTGCTGGGTGGGGTTGGGATTTAGAATGGTCTCTGATCAACTTACAGTGTGGTAGTCATATTCCTTCTTTTCAGTCTCCATGGTTAGATAAGAAAAATGGGCAGTGGATCTTTTCCTTATTTACTTCCTGCTAATGAGGGATGGTGGTGGTCAGGGCTTTCTCTGGACTGAAGAAAGACAACTGTATTGATGTAGTCTTTCACAAATGCCTATGAAATAGCCATAATCTTGTTGCTAAGAAATCTTCAAAATAGGTTGATTAGGCATGGCAATAATAAACAGGTGAATAAAAAGAGAACAGGCACTCCAAAGAGAAAGATCCAAGATAGGACAGTGAACTTCCATGAATCCCATGGACTCTGCAGTAGAGGGGAGGTATCCTGAGACATTTGTTGTACTGCCTGAAGCTCTATGTTTATCTTCGGTGGAGCTGCAGTCACATTATCATGATTATCTGGAATAAGAATAACACATGTATACAGCATGGTGCAGACTTTGTGTGGGAGCAATGGATCTCAGGCACTTTATCATTTGTTCCACCTGTGTGATCACTGAGAGTTTGGCTACCTCTGGGCAAGAACAATCTTTACTAAGAGATTAAAGCATGTATGAATGTATGACCAAAGCATTAGAACCAGAATGGAAAGACAGGTAGGGGAAGGAACCATGTTCAAGACACAGAATTATTTCAATTCCTTATTATTTCTAAGGAATTGAAATAATAATTGTAGCCAGCTGGCTTTTTGACCTGTCTACAGATGTAGCTGGAAATTGTCAGGAGGAGTCAGTGACTGGATCCTACCCCTTTTTATGTCTAGCCTCTATTACTATTACTTTTATATCTCTTTGGTTATACTTTTCTGTTGGGTGGTCAAGACCAAGTTAAAGTAGGATCTGTGTTAATGAAAATCTATCAAGGTCAATTAAACCTCCTCAGGCATTACTTTTAGAACCATGTGCAGAGCCTTTTAGCTCCTGTCAGTGTTGACCCTCAGGATAGGTCAGGATAGGTCTTGCTTGACCATGTGGCTTCCTGTGGAAGCATAGGGGTCTTTTTATTTTTTCTGGTGGCACCCCCCTTTTAGCAAACTATATTGGTTGACTCTTGTTTGCTAGGGTCCAGCGATCACCCTGTTCAGGAGGTTGGGAGACTTACCAATGTTGTAGGATTCTTTAAAATGTCCTCTAACTCCTGGGCTCCTTGTTGACCATGGATGACCAAGGTCAAAATATTGATATTCCTCTTAACCCAGCTATGTAGCTCTGGTCTCCAAACCTCCATTGTTGAGCATTCAGATCAGTTATCTTACCTAGATATCAAGTATCTCGAAATATGCAATATGACCAGGGAACTGTTATTTTCTTACAAATCACAGTTGTTTTAGAATTTGAATTCCTGTAGTATGTTAACAGAGAACAATTATAAAATTTTATTGAGAATAGTTGAAATCAAGGGCAACATAACATTGTAGCATAACAACTGTGATGATATTATTAAATGTCAGAAAGAAACTTTTGTCTTAATTTGTACATTGCCTGGACCCCACAGTGTCTGAGTATTTCTAAATGTTGTAACACATACATAACATAAACATAACAATGCTGGCTATCTGATGCTATATTGACATACATATCTTATCAAAGTAGATGGAAAACAAGTAAGGGAAGCTATCAGTATGAAGCAATGTTCTTCAGTTTTGAATCTTTCAAGTGTACACTTGGGAAACACATACATTTAATATCATGAAGTCAGCAATAATGACCATCACAAACCAGATCAGAATTGCCCAAAGAGGCAGTTCTTCCCTGTTTTTTGACCAGTCTAGGTTTACCTGCTATTTATGCACAAAATCTTATATTTAGTATCAATCTTAGAAATGAGACTTAAAAGTTCTGAAAGTACCATTTAGACTGGAAAGGAGAATTGGGACCTGAGAGAGGAGTGATTGATGATCTGAGACTCAGGACTACAGCTATGCCTAGTCTTTTTTGAGCAACAGGAATCTTTTAGAAGGAATACCCTGCACTCCACCAAACCAATAATCAAACATACATTTTTTAAAAAAATTATTTTATTTTAAACCAAGAACATGTATTGGTACATTTTACATATAATGGTTACATTCATCACATTTATTTTGTACCTGTACATGATGCATCTTGGTTCTCCCCCCTCTTCCCTACCCCTCCCCCTCTGTTCCCTCCCTCCCTATTTACAGCAGGTTTATTCATAATTTTCCATATTTTCCCTTTCCCTTTTCTTTCCTTTGTTGCCTTTCTGCTTTTCCCCTTCTTTCTTTCTAATACTCCTCTCCTTTGTATGTTATCTTCCTTTTATATAATATGTATTACACCTCTTTGTCCTTATTTACAGTTATGGTTTCTCATATCAGAGAGACAATTCGATGTGTACTCATGAGTGTCTGAACTGCATCCTTTACAAACTTTTCCTCGACATACTTAAACCTTTCAGTTCTGTTGCTATCAAAAAACCTTATACAAAATCCTGTCACATCAAAATATATCTTTATTCTTAAAGTGTTCCTCCATTTTCTACTATATCCTACTTACTGTACATTTTTTTCATAATAAACTTGGCTAGTGTCACTTGGATTTTAAAATGTCTCTTTTTTTCCCTGTAAAATTTGGCTGGCTGCCTATTCTTTAAGTCAGCCTTGGTTTATATCTGTACTGAAGCAGCAGGAGAACAATTACAGGACCACCTGTAATTGTGGTCTAAGAATTTACAAAGCACAAGAAATGTATTAAGTGTATCAATTAAACAAAAATACCCATTGAAATTAGAAGCCAAAAGTAAATTTATGAAATTTTATTTTCCTAGGACTAGAATTTTTTTTCTCTTTTTCAACTGGTTCCTGTGACTGAGTTTCCAACTGTTAAAAATGAATTTGC